>JZKD02S1591890.1:717810-745876 GCA_000966675.3 Picea glauca
AAATATCACAGTAAATAAATCAACCCAAATAGCACACTCCCTGACTCAATCCGGAGTCCAAGGGGTTCCACCGATGCCTCTGCATCCTCAAGGTCAAAAACCCTGCACACTCAATTTAAACTGATTCAATAGCACCTGTCTACATCAAATAGTAAAACATCATGTCGTCTATCAATCGCATCATAATCAAGTATAAATGGTTTAACATCATAAAATTCCAGATCACTTGCGAGAAAGTGTCCTCAAAGAATAAGTTTTCTCAGTGCGCCAGAGCGGGATGTTACACTATTATTACGACTTGACTGCCCACGATTTTCTATAGAATGTTTGCCTGAGTGGATTTTTAAAACACCCACGATTTTGCTCCAGAATGTTGTTGGAGTGTCTGTTAAAATGCTCATGATTTTAATCCAAACATTTTCCTGAGTAGCTGTTTAAAACACCCATGATTTTTGCTTAAAAATGTTTGTGGAGTGGTTGTTGAATTTGCCCACGTTTTTTGCTATTTAATGCATAACTTGACTTGTTGGAATGACCATGGTGAATATTTAAAAATTGACTAAGTTGATGTTGGATTCACCCATGTTTTTAGCCTTTTAATTCATAAACTGACTTGCTGGACTGACCATGTTTGCCTTTTAAATTTGGAGAATTTTTGTCATTGAATGGGCACGATTTGCCACCAACTTTGTATTGTGTGTTTGTTGTTATTGCTACAACAATGTCTTGGGTCCATTAATTGCCTGGATTTTTCCACGGCGAATAAAATGGTTAACAGATAGGTAAATTCCTTGTTAATGTAAGATTGTTGGTTAGGTAATTGTCTTTTTAGTTGCTAGAAAAATGGTTACAACAACGTAAATGGCCAGTCGATTTATTCTTTGATTTAATGCCACAGCAAGATAAATGTTAACTAACACCTTAAATGCCTAGTTATGGCTAAGTCACTTGTTATGACAACAGTCATGTAAACTACCTTGTGAATGCACTATTAATTGTTATGTTAACAATCATGTAATTCACCTTTTTACTGTTACATTAATTGTTATGTTGATTAACATATCAATCACCTTGTTATTGCCATATTACTTGTGATGGTATCCATCGTGTAAAATGCCTTGTCATTGTTGAATAATAGTCATGTTAATTTCCTTGCCATGTGCTATATTAAATTGTTAAGTAACGTTTATGTAATTGCCTTTTCAAATTGCTATAGCAATGTATTAGTTGGCAGATTCCTTTTTCAATTGTAATAGATAGCTAGTGTGGTTAGTTCAATCATTATAGCCAGACTAAATGTTGAGATTTAAATGTTCCTAAGTTCTATAAAGGTAGAATTCTACTTAAGAATGTTATTGTTGTTATTCAATTGATGGCCAATGGGATGGAGACTTGGATTAATATAGAATAGTCCCTTTAGGTTGTAATAATGATTAAATTAGTATGTTGAGTAAAGACTAGATTGCAATTTTAGACTTGCTAAATTGATTTAATTGAAGTTAGATTATATTTATAATTATAGTTCTAGTGTTGATTACTTAGGCTTGCTAAATTTATTGTTTAAGGTTAAGTTAGCGGGTGCTTTAATGTCTAGTTGTAACTTGACGTGCCCCGTTATAATGGAATCCATGTTAATTTAGAATGTAGTCTTGGACTGGTTAGCCTGGGTGTTGGGTGGGGTCGGGGACGATGTCGTGTGGACAGGCGTCACCCCTTGCCTTCATTACTTAGTGTCTTGTCGACCTGATGCAGGAGCATCGCTCCCAAGCCATCCAGCCAACCCGCTCAGTGCATTCAAAGTGCACATTCAAGGAAGAGAGGCACCAACCCTCTCACATTTTGAATTTGAATCAAAAGCATTTAATATTGTAAGGCTGTTAGAGCCATAGAGCCATGCCTTTGAGAAGGTGTTAGGTAGAAGTAGCCTTTAATGGATGTAAGGCTGAGATCTAGATCTGATCTGGACTAGATAGCCATTAATTGTAAATTCAATGTAATTGAATAGAGTAGGTGGCTTGGAAGGAAGAGCTCGAAGAGCCCCCTCATGTAAAAGATCTTGGATCTTATTTTGAATTAGTATGAGGCAGCAAGAGTTAGAGAAGAGAGTAGAGAGGAGGAGCTGAGACTCTGTCAAAGTCTAAGCTCAGGAACACCTTGTAAAGGAGGCATTTGATATTAATACAAACCAGAGCAGTTTTTCCTGCATATTTTCGGTGTTGTGTGAATGTCTATGTGTGTTATATTTATGTTGTGAATGTATGTTGTAGATGTGCATTTACAGGGACAGATAGGTTCTGCTATCTGTAGATTTATTTTATTTTAGGTTGGATTTCTTTGAGGCTTCATGCCAAGAGGGAATGACATAACACTGCGGGTTCTGATAGTCAGTGCTTAGAGAGCACTTCCAATTCTGCAGAATTTGGACAAGGACGAGCTAGGAGGGCACATCAACTGAAATCATTGACTCAGAGGAAGAACTCAAGGTTGTTGAATACCTTGGAGGTGAGACTGTGCAGAGGAGGACACAGTAGAAGACAAAATCTCTGAGGAGTTCTATAGAGATTTTCCAAGAGGGCATTGAGCAGGTGCATATAGTGCATAGAGGAAATCTGTTGAGTTTAGGAGGAAGATAGAACTACTGAGGGTTCTATAGAGCTCTTCCAGGAGGGCATTGAGCATAGGAACAGAGTGCTCAGGAGGAAATATACTGTGAGTTCATAGAAAAATAGAACCATTGAGGATTCTGGACACTCTGCCAGGAGGGAATTGAGTAGGTGCCAGAGCGCACAAAGAGAACTCTTTGAGTTTAGAGATAGAGAAGAGTCCAAGGAGGGATCTTCACAGGGTTGCTGAACACCCTGCAGACTCAGAAAGAATTTTTCTTGAGCAAAGGAGTGCCAGGAGCACATCATATTCTCCATCTGAAAGAGAAGGAAAAAGGATTAATTCCTTAGAGGTCGAAGCTACAGGAAAAACTTGGGAGGGGTAGCACCATTGTGCATGCAAAGACTCTGTCAGATGCACCGAAGTCAAAGAATCCTTTGAGGATTTAAAGAGAGAAGCTCAAGAGGAGTAGTGCTTTTACACACAGTTCATAGCTGCAAAGATCGTAGAGGCCAAAAGAGGGAACTCTTTGGAGAGTTTAAAAATCTTGAAAGCTCAAGAGGGATAGTGTCTTTGAATATGCAGTCGATACCTTTTGAAGGGTTGTAGAGATCACAGAGGAAAGAAGCAAAGGTCGAGGCCTTTAGCATTTGGGAAATCTTCCAAATTTCGGGAAGAAAGCGCATGCTCAACAGGAGGAGCACAACTGTCGTCGGATCAGCCGAGAAGATCTAGACCATGGATTCATGTCTAGGTAGCGTAGGAAGGGTGCAGTGGAAGAACAGGTATGAGTCGTTAGATCTGGGTACATGGACCGATAGCCATCGAATCTATGGAAAGTTGCATGAGTTTTAAATCGTCACGTGCAAAGAAGAGAATTCGAAAAGTCCCGACAGGGTAGAGGTATCGGGATTTCGGACTTCAGGAATTCGGAGGTTCAAAGGATGAAGGACCAGAGATTAGGACTCACAGGTCCCAAAGTCCCGAAGGTATCTGAGTCGTCCATATAAGAAGGATAGGTGTTGCGAGATCCTTTCATATTGGGGATTTGGACATTGGGAAGCAGAGAAGGGAGTCTTTTGGCTTCGCTACTGGTGAAGTCCCGAAACGATCTGGACCATCCATCTATGGATGACACATGGAGGAGATCGGGGAGTCCACCATGGATTTGAGAGAATAGAGGATAATTGTCATAGGGGTCACGAAGTTTCAAAACATGAAACCCCGAAAAATCTGAAAGAACAGGGACGACACGTGGCAGCAGAGAAAGGATATCGGTATTTCGGATACCAGGAAATACAAAGAGAAGGGACTGGGATAACCTTGCCTCGGGAAAGCCTGAAACGCGAAAACCTGAAGTCGCTGAGGAAAAGCATGGGTCACAGAGATCTAAGGTATTCGTGGTCATTTTGGAGTTCAGAACATTGGGAGTTACGAGGACAAGATAAACAAGCCTTTCGACGTTGGAAACTCCGAAAACGCGAAAGAAGGAGAAAGTCGGGGCATAGGCATATCGGTTTTTCGGAAGTCGGCTTTTCGGGAGTCCAGAAGACAGGAGGCTGGGTGATTTTGCATAGAGAAAACCATGAAAGGGACTGCGGTCATATGGGAAGTGGTCACATGGACTAAGATCTGGCCCAAGGGGCTAATTACTTTGAGCGCCATTTTAGAATTTTGGTATTTCGGTGATTGGGAGATCGAGGAGTCAAGGACTCTCGACATCAGGACTCAAGGGATCCTGAAATTCGAAATTCACGGTCGTGTGTACAAAACCTGTGAGGGAAGTTGAAGGACCTATGGATCGAAGAAAATTGAGGTTCCAATAGGGATCTGAAAGAGCCACTTCGTCTCAAGGAATAATTGAAATGATCCTATAAGTGGATTCCAGCCCAAGGGTCAAGGATTCTGCATCAATTTTGGTATCAAAGCCTGACTCTATTTGTATATTGCAGGTAGAGGAAGCGAGAGGAGAAAGACTACTCTGATACACATCAGTTTGGTATCAGAGGAAGGCATAGTTTTGAGACTCTGTGGTGATTGTTTGCAGGTAGGCAGTAGTCAGGAAGACAGTCAGGAGGACTGTAGAGGGGAAGCTAGAAGCTCTCAGTTGTAGAGTGACAGTAACGATTTTACCAGGAGGGTATATAGGAGTAGAGAGATGGCTATTGAAGGCCATGCATATGATGGGGAGAATATCCATCAGCAACAGAGAAATGATGCGATGGACAAAGAGCTCACTGACATCGGAGTGAGGATGGATGAGCTAGCATTATGGATGTAGCAGGATGCAATATCAAGATGGGTATACGAATGGCCCATGAAGACAAAGGTAAAATGGCCAGTCAGGGAATTGGTGGACAAAAGACAGTGGAGGCTAATAAGAGGATGGTTGAGGCATGTTGAAAGCCTCAGGAATGATGAGGAGGAGATGGTTCAGGTGTGTGAACCAGAGGATGGGAGAAACCTTAGTAGTGAGGATGACATGGGATCAGTTGAAGATCTCAAAGACTGCCAAGAGGGAAGAACAAAAATTCCCAATTGCCAGGAGGGCAATGAGATGAGATCACTGTGGGATCTCATAGACTGTCAAGAGGACAGCTGGGGAATTTCATATTGCCAGGAGGGCAATGAAATGAGATCAGTGCAGGATCTCATAGATTGTCAGGAGGATAGCGAGGGGAATTTATATTGCCAGGAGGGCAATGGAAAGAGATAAGTAGAAGATCTCAGTGATTTCTAGATGAGAAATAAGATGGGATATAAGGATCTCACAGACTATCAAGAGGATAGCAAGGAAATCCCATATTGCTAGGAGGGAAAGGGAGAGCAGATGAACTTGGAGTTGAGTTCATATCAGCAGATGCAACTGATAGAGAGGGAGGATTAGAGGGATATTCTAATGATTGGGGGAATTGGAATATTCCTACCAAGAAGCCTAGGGGAGGTCAAAGTCTGTATTGTAGATGCAACAACAGCAAGAGAAAAATAGCCAGATGTGACTGTCGGAGCATTGGAGAAGACACAGGTGTTTGCCCAAGAAGCAAAGGAAGACAAGCATTCCAAGGAATGGCTCAACATTTTAAGCTAGGGAGTTGAGAATACTGCAACACTAAAGCTGACAGTGGAAGAGGAGGCAAACAACATAGATTTTGTTGATCTTTGTAAACAGTTAGAAGCCCTGGAGCGAAGGGTGATGGTGTAGAGCATGCACATCCAACAAATGAGGTTGGAAAATGATGGAGGATATTTCGAGGTTGAAGAGCATCTAGAAGGAGATGGAGACATACCAGCAAGAGGAATGGCAACAACAACACTGTCAGATATGATGGCTAAACAACATATCAGTCAAGAGGGGACTGCAGAGGAGACTGCAGCAGAGTGGACACTTAGTGCCACACTGGGAGAGATGATAGTCAAACTGTCAGATGAAGAGGCTGAGAAAGAGATCAGTAATGAAATTGCAGAAGATAAATCTGCAACAGGCTGGCAAGTTAAGGCCATAAGAGATGGCATGGGAGATCATGATTCATGGTGATCTTCCCATTTGTAGAAATAATTTGTAGCAGAGGAGACTGCATGAATAGAGCCATCCATTGTAGTAGCTAGATGAGGTGATCGATGAGATCAAGGGGTTGATGATCATATCACAAGAGACTGTCAGTAGGGGGAAGCTGAGCAGAAGGGAGACTGCCAAATCAACAACAAAGCAGCAACAACAACAGCAGTAAAGAGATGGAGCAGAGAGACAGCTCCGAAGAGTTGTTTGGGATCCAGGAGGATTTCAATAGCCAGGGTGGAGAGCTCATGAGAAGGAGCTCATGAATTTTGCAGAAGAGGAGTATGATGCAAGAGCATCACTCTCAAGCCAGCCATGCACCAACCATCCAACTCACTCAACGCATTCAAAGCGCACATTCAAGGAAGAGAGGCGCCAAACCTCTCATATTTTGAATTTGAATCAAAAGAATTTAATATTGTAAGGCTGTTAGAGCCATAGATCCATTCCTTTGAGCAGGCATTAGGTAGAAGTAGCCTTTAATGGTTGTAAGTATGATATCTAGATCCGATCTGGACTAGACAACCATTAATTGTAAATTCAATGTAATTGAATAGAGTAGGTAGCTTGGAGGGAAGAGCTCGAAGAGCCGCCTCATGTAAAAGATCTTGGATCTTATTTTGAATTAGTATGAGGTAACAAGAGTTAGAAAAGAGAGAAGAGAGGAGGAGCCAAGACTCTATCAAAGTCTGAGCTCAAGAACAACTTGTAAATGAGGCATTTGATATTAATACAAACTAGAGCAGTTTTTCCTGCATATTGTCTGTGTTGTGTGAATGTCTATGTGTGTTCTATTTATACTGTGAATGTATGTTGTAGATGTGCATTTATAGGGACAAATAGGTTCTTCTATCTATAAATTTCTTTGATTTCAGGTTGGATTTCTTTGAGGCTTCATGCTAAGAGGGCGTGACAAAACACTGGGGGTTCTGATAGTCAGTTCTTAGAGAGCACTTCCAATTCTGCGGAATTTGGACAAGGACGTGCTAGGAGGGCACACCAACTAAAATCATTGACTCAGAGGAAGACCTCAAGGTTTCTAAATACCTTGGAGGTGAGACTGTGCAGAGGAGGACACAGTAGAAGATAGAATCTCTGAGGAGTTCTATAAAGCTCTGCCAAGAGGGCATTGAGCAGGTGCATAGAATGCATAGAGGAAATCTATTGAGTTCTGGAGGAAGATATAACTACTGAGAGTTCTATAGATATCTTCCAGGAGGGCATTGAGCACAGGCACAAAGTGTTTAGGAGGAAATCTACTGTGATTTCATATAGAAATAGAATCACTAAGGATTCTAGACACTCTGCCAGGAGGGAATTGAGTAGGTGCCATATTGCACAGAGATAACTCTTTGAGTTCAGAGATAGAGAAGAGTCCAAGGAGGGATCTTCACAGGGTTTCTAAACACCTTGCAGACTCAACAAGAAGTTTTCTTGAGCAAAGGAGTGTCAGGAGGGCATCATATTCTCCATATGAAAGAGAAGGAAAAAGGATTAATTCCTTAGAGGTCGAAGCTACAGGAAAAGATCAGGAGGGGTAGCACCGTTGTGTGTGCAAAGACTCTATCAAATGCACAAAAGTCAAAGAATACTTTGAGGATTTAAAGAGATAAGCTCAAGAGGAGTAGTGCTTTTACTCACAGGTCATAGCTGCAAAGATCGCAGAGGCCGAAAGAGGGAACTCTTTGGAGAATTTAAAAATACTGAAAGCTCAAGAGGGACAGCATCTTCGAATATTCAGTCGATACCTTTTGAAGGGTTGTATAGATCACAAAGGAAATAAGAAAAGTTCGAGGCCTTTAGCATTTGGGAAATCTTCCAAATTTTGGGAAGAAAGTGCATCCTCAATAGGAGGAGCACAGCTATCGTCGGATCAGCCGAGAAGATCTGGACTGTGGATTCATGTCTAGGCAGTGTAGGAAGGGCGCAACAAAAGAATAGGTCTGAGCCGTTAGATATGGGTACATGGACCGATAGCCATCGAATCTGTGGAAAGTTGCACGAGGTTTAAATCCTCACGCACAGAGCAGAGAATCCGAAAAGTCCCGACAGGGTAGAGGTATCGGGATTTCGGACTTCGGGAATTTGGAGGTTCAGAGGACGAAGGATCGAAGATTAGGACTCACAAGTCCCGAAGTCTTGAAGGTATCTGAGCCATCCATATAAGAAGGATAGGTGTCACAATATCCTTTCATATCGGGGAATTAGACATTGGGAAGCAGACAAGGGAGTCTTTCGGCTTCGCTATTGGTGAAGTCTCGAAATGATCTGGACCATCCATCTGTGGAGGACATGTGGAGGAGTTCGAGGAGTCCACCAGGGATTTGAGAGAACAGAGGATAAGTGTCGTAGGGGTCGTAAAGTTCTGAAACGTGAAACCTTGAAAACTCTGAAAGAACAGGGAGGACACGTGGCAGTAGAGCGAGGATATCGATATTTCGGATATCGAGAAATCCAAAGAGCAGGGACTAGGAGAACCTTGCCTCGGGAAAGCCTGAAACATGCAAACTTGAAGTCGCTGAGGAAAATCACAGGTTGTGGAGATCTAAGGTATTCGTGGTCATTTCAGAGTTTGGAACATTGGGAGTTCCATAGACAAGAGAACCAAACCTTTCAGTGTTGGAAACTCCGAAAACATGAAAGAAGGAGAAAACTGGGGCATAGGCATATCGGCTTTTCGGAAGTTGGATTTCTAGGAGTCCAGAAGGCAAGAGGCCAGGTGCTTTTTCATCGAGAAAAACCTGAAAGGGACTGTGGTCATATGGGAAGTGGTCACATGGACTAAGATCTGGCTCAGGGGGCTAATTACTGTGAGCGCCATTTCAAAATTTCAGTATTTTGGTGATCGAGAAATTGAGGAGTCAAGGACTCTCGACATTAGGACTTAGAGGATCCCGAAATCTAAAATTCATGGTCGTGTGTACAGAGACTGTGAGGGAAATTGAAGGACCTGTGGATCGAAGAAAATTGAGGTTCCGATAGGGATCCGAAAGAGCCACTTCGGCTCAGAGAATAATTGAAACGATTCTGTGAGAGGATTCCAACCCTAGGGTCGGGGATTCTGCATCATGA
This sequence comes from Picea glauca, assembly GCA_000966675.3. Classification (NCBI taxonomy): domain Eukaryota; kingdom Viridiplantae; phylum Streptophyta; class Pinopsida; order Pinales; family Pinaceae; genus Picea; species Picea glauca. Next base: position 727,043 of record JZKD02S1591890.1, read on the forward strand.
CCCTTCGTGTGGGGGGGTAGGTATAGTATCCCAATCAGTGTTTGGTTCCTAGCGCATTGGAGTTTTGTTTAATCTTGGTCCCTTTTTGTTTTGTGTCAGGGTTATTGTCACGCCTCTCTTCTGGGGATGACATGGTTCCTGGTGAGAGGATCATGGCACGCCTTATGGGTTAGCGGTGAATGATACCTTGTTTAGAGTCGGTGCCTGCCCAGTGAGTGTGGTTGTGCATCGTATGTTGAATTTGGCGCAAGGATCGAATTCCTTTAGGCATTAGGTCCATGCACCTTGAGGTTATATTCTTTGTTCGTCTAGGCCGTGATGTCGGGATGGGGATGTTGTCCCTTAGCTTACAGGCGTGGTCGTGTTGAGTCAGGTAGGTAGTTGTCCTCCTTGTTATTTGCGCATGTCATGCCAGTTGTCTTGAGCCCGTGTGTGGTGTCATAGTAACATGTTTCCTGGACTGCATGTTTGCATTCGTCATCAGTGGTGTGTTCAAACTTTTGTTGTTGTTGCCTTCGTGCCCTTAATTCTTCAAAATAGAAAAAAAAATTGGCTTTGCCCATGGCCGCATCCATGTGGTTGTTACAGAATTCATTTCGAACCCATGGAATTCTTTCCTCTTTTGGGTCCATTTAGGTGGAAAGACAGTAGAGGTTGATGTCGAAGAGGTGAATACACCCATTGACTATAATTTACTAATAGGACGTAATTGAACTTATGCCATGACAACAATCATGACATCTATTTTCCACACTCTATGCTTTCCTCACGAAAGGAAAATAATGATTATTAATCAATTATCCTTTGCGCATGCTATTCCTAGTGCATCAGTTGGACCTTCGGTCCTAGTGATAAAAAATTCTTAGCAGGTGACTAAGGATGTTGGTGTCAGAATGTATTCCTCTCTCATGGGTAGCTTTGATTTTGTGGTGCCAATTCATCACATTCATGCCATTTCCAGTGATTCTTCATCATCGATGAGGTCTATTCCTTTCTGTCTTTCATATTTCAATGACCCTTGGACCCTACCTTCCTCGAATTTTTCATACAAATATCAGTTGCACATTGGGATGGAAATGCCACTGTCATCGATAGAAGTTGCATATAACGTTATTCTTAACACTAATGTTGACCTGGATCCTTTCTCCTTGTAGACGAACGCGGAGGATCCTATTCTAGAGCCCATATGGGTCACCCAATTGTCTAGTTTTCATGATTACCTCGATGATACTTTACCTTCGGATGAAGCCATCTTAGAGGCCATGTATGATCTTGATAGGCCTTGGGACTACATGCATCATCACTCCTATTTCCTCCCAGATCTTGTTAGGATCAAATATGATGACTTTAGATCTACCTTGAGTGATATGGTTCGTCACGTCGTGGTTATTTTAGATATGCATTGTATTTATTCCAAAGGAAACATGGAGAACATTTCTTCTATCATCATGATCGACATCTCTCAAATTCCTGGAAAATTTGAGAACGTATATATCAGTGCAGATTGTTTTCCTGGAGAAATTTAGAGCTACATCGATCTCTTCAAAGAATTTTGTGATGTATTTGCTTAGTTGTACGAAGAGATGCCAAGCATCAACCCCATCATTGTCAAAAAGGACATCAAGACCTATCTGGATGCTAGACCTGTTCAACAATGTCTTATATTTATTAATCCTAGGATGGCCCCCCCTATTAAGGCAGAGGTAGAGAATCTACTTAATGTTGGTTTTATCTACCATGTTCCATTGATTGAATGGGTGTCCAACCCCATTCTCATGAATAAAAAACAAGGAACCATCCATGTATGTATGGAATTTCTAGACTTGAACAACGCTTGTCCTAAATATAAATCCCCGACTCCTTTCATTGACCATATTCTATATGAGTGCACATGAGGCGAAGTTTTTTCTTTTATGGACAGATTTTCAGGGTATAATCAAATTCAAATCAAAACTGAGGATCAAGATAAGATGAAGTTTATTTGTCCTTGGGTTACTTTTTCATACCAGAAAATTCCTTCCAGTCTTAAAATTGTCGAAGCAACCTTCCAACACGCCATGACCTTTTCTTTTCATGATCTCAAGCATATTTTTGAAGATTACTTAAATGATCTTGTTTCTCACTCTCACAAGAGACTGGATCACTCCACTCACCTTTGATTAGTATTTGATATATTTTGTTACTATCGTATTCGATTGAACCCTCAAAAGTGCATCTTCTAGTACATTAGGCCTGGTCATATTTTAGGATTCTTAGTATTTGAGCATGGGATCATGGTAGATCCTATGAAGGTTGAGGCAATACTTTGATTGCCTCCCCCATGCAACATTCAAAAAATTCAAGGTTTATGGGGGAAGGATAATTTATTGCATTGGTTCATAGTGAAATATGCCAATTTAACTAAGGGTTTCATGCATATTTTGAATAAATACACTTTGTTTATATGGGATGAGCAAACCCAGGAATATTTCAAGGCTCTTAAGAAAACCTTGGTATCGGTGCCTCAGATGAAGCCTCTAGACTACAGTAGAGACTATTTTATTTATATCGCCACGTTTGAAGGGACAGTTGGTATGGTTCTGGTTCAGGAGGATGATGATATCCATGAGAAAATTGTCTATTATCTCAGTCGAAACCTAGTTGGTCCTAAACTTAAATACTCTCACGTAGAGAAACTAGCCTTGGTCATTGTACATGCAGTTCAAAGATTACGACATTATATATTACTTTCCAAACTACCATAGTTGCACATATAAATCCATTTCAATATGTCCTCGCTAGGAATATCATAGGGGGGGAATAAAATAAGTGGATTGTTATTTTGCAAGAATTTGATCTCGATTTTGCTTCGGCGAAGTCCAAAAAATCGCTAGTTTTTATCAAGTTGATATCAGACTTCCCTTGACTAGATGAAGAAATTTTTCATGAAGATTCTTTCGTAGATGAACATATATTCCTCATATAATCTTCAGAGCCCTAGTATGGAGACATTCTGATTTATGTTCAAACCTTGAAGTTATCCTAGCATCCATCGAGAGACGATCGACAATGTATATGTCATCAGGCTAAAACCTACCTTATCATCGGCGACACTTTGTATCGTCTAGGAGTAGATAGTATTTTGCGTCGTTGCTTGACTCACAAGAAAGTTGAGTTGGTTCTCAATGACTGTTACAATGGGGCTTGTGGTGGTCATTTATCTGGGCTTGTGACAACCCAAAAAATATGTGAGCTGGTTATTTTTGGTCATAAATTTTTAAAGATTGTGTTGAAACGGTCAAGAAGTGTCACCATTGCCAGGTGTTTGCTTAGAAAATGCACGTGCACCCAGCCCCTCTACACCCAGTGATCATTGTCGGTCCCTTCACCAAGTGGGGGGTATATTTTATGGACTGTAACCCAACCTCGGTTGGGGGGCATCAACATATCATTGTGTTCGTGGATTACTTCACTAAATGGGCAGAGGCCATGCCTACCATTAAATATGATGGTAAGACTACAACATTTTTCATTTTCAACCAAATTATAGCCCAGTTTGGAATCCTAAGAGAGATTTTCACTGATCATGGTAGCCACTTTCAGAATAAAATGATGAAAGACTTAGCATCAAAACTAGGGTTTAAGAATGATCATTCTTCCCCTTTCTACCCCCAGGAAAATTGACAAGTAGAGGTGGTGAATAAATATCTCAAGACCATCTTGCAAAACATTGTCAGCAAGAGTAAATCTAACTGGCATATGATGCTTTACCTTGCACTTTGGGCATATTGAACCTAGGTAAAGACTTCCACCAGTTTTTCTCCTTTTCAGTTAGTACATGGCATGGAGTCGATTCTTTTGATTGAATGCAAAATCCCTTCCCTTAAACTGGTGATTGAGCTGCTACATAACACATCTGATCTTGAAGAACACGTCATACACCTAGAACATATCGAGGAGCAACATTGATATGTCTCTATGACTATCAAAGAAAATAAATGACGTGTTAAGGTTTATTATGATAGGTGTGTCTATCCTCGGTAGTAAGTTGAGGGTGACTTGTTTTTCCTGTATGACCAAGACAAAGAACCTCTACGGGTAGGAAATTTAAACCCCATGTGGCATGGTCCTTATATCGTGCGACATGTCTTAGAGAAAGGAGCATAGGAATTGGAATATTATGAAGGGAATATGTCGGATGAGCCTAGAAATGGGCTCTACCTTAAAAGGTATTACACGTGAAACATTAATCTTGGGCGTGACCTTTGGTATACTAGTTTATCTTATTGTATGTATATATTTTACTTCATGTCATTGGCTTTCTTATAAAGTTTTTCCTTGGTTGGTATATTTAAATGGAGTCTTCATTTTACTTAGGATTCCTGGATAGTGCCAGTCATCATACATGGAACATGGCTTCCATTGCTTGTGTCATTTACTCACCCAAGGTCTAACTGGTGTCTTCAGGTGGTGTTCATCTAGAGCCAACAAAAAATATTGTGGTTGAGTATAGCGTAGTTATAGAACTATTACACAATGTCATTTTGCATGGTGCTCGGTATTTAGAGGTTCACCTGGACTCCTAGTTATTCGTATGTTAGCTAAATGACAGTTACCATGTGCAAGACCCTACTCTACTCCAATTATTCCTATGGGTATGAATTTTGGAATGATACATTGATTTTCTTACTTATAACCACATACCTAGAAGTTCTAATCATGTATCCAATGTATATGCTAATTATATTTTAGATTTCCATTTGTCACATAACTAAGTAAAGAAAACACATTCATACATGTACACATTGTAACATATATAAGTAAATCCAAAGACCAAAATTGTATATATATATATATATATATATATATTATCCTTTCAAAAAATATGGTGTCATAGTACAAAATGGGGCTTACACCCTCAAAATACATATATGGTCAGTATATAATATTACCATGGAATCTATAGCTATCGTGCCATATGTGTATCATGATAACACACTACAACGTTTGAGAGACGTCGAAAGAGTCACACCCACACATGGGGTACACCCACCACCTATCACTACATAGCCTCTGGCAGATCCTCCACTTGAACCATAGGAATAGTGTGCATCAATTGAGACAGGTTCCCATGTACATTCTACAACACTCTCTCCACATCTCCTCCCACATTCTCATCTCCTCAGATCTTCTACTGATGTCATGGGAATCCCTCTGGCTGTCAAAGACCTACATCTACATAACAAAGCAATTGTGAATACATGATACCATACAAAAATATTTGAGTTTTTTTTTTATTCTTATTGAAAAACACAAAAAAATTGAAATATATAAAAAACATTTCTTACCAATATCACCATAGACAAAACATGTTGGAAAATTCATGTTCGGATCTCCTTTGTAGTAAATCCCACCGTAAGAGTAGTCATCGATGGCTATAACTTATCGGTGCTACCAAAAAAATAACTCATCATTGTAGGGGCTTGGCACCCTACCATTTCCCAGCCTCGTCATTATGTCGGTCCACTGTGACATGTCTAGATCATGCAGTCCATGTGGAATAATATCTGTTCTAGGGATCAAGCCTGGAACCTGCTCAAAGAAAAAGCTACAAAGAATGGATGAAAAATTGAAATTCCTCTTTTTCCTTTTTTTGCAATCTTTTAATTGGCTCTTCATGTTAGCCAACAGTGAGGTACACTAGTCATAAACAGTGGGTCATAAACACTCCACCACATAGAACATGAGTGGCCTTGATTCATAGTGCAACAAGGTCGATCATGAAATCTATGTAAGTACAAGCACAATGATCTTTAAGATTAGGTTCTCAATCACCCTGATTGGGATTTGGCTCCCTACTTTATATGTACTTGCAACACAGTGGGTGGAAATGTACTCCTCCATGGTCATACCACCCCTAACCCCTTGGGCCTTGAGATTCACTACCTTGCCCTGGCGAGACAATCCCATGATAAAATATATTTCTTCCACTTCAATCCTCAATGGTTTCCCATCGAGGTTGAAGGCATCTGTCTTTGCATCCTAGTATTTTACTAGCATCTAGAGTAACCTCACTTGAGCCCTCATTACTTTGAGAGCCCAAAATTTATAAAGACCACATCTATTTAAATCTTTTTGGGCCCCTGCATCCCTTTCCACTGTTGCATCTATCTCTTCATGCTCCCTTTCCCTCCATTCAATCACCATCCTGTAAAGGAAAAGACATTTTTTGAGTTAAATTCTTTCAAAAAAAGTGTTCACAGACTTGTACATGGGATATCTTGGTAATATTCACGTATAGGGCTACATATACGCGGGTAGAATTCACCTTGCCCGTGTATATGGGGTCGTATACGCAACTCGATAAACTATCACCTATGTACACCCTAATTTACATGTTTGTCACTCTAATACTAAACAAATGAGGACTGAAATTTAAATTTAAACCACTGAATTTGAAGTAGAAGGGATGGGCACTTACTTGGTCCAGACAATTTCTAATTTTTGTGATCGTAGCTCTCGGAATTGACACTTGAAGATAGTGGGAAAAATGGACTAAAATGCACTATGTGGGTGAAAAAACTCAAATGGTATGGTAAAATGGTTTATTTATACTATTAGTAGAAAAATTTTACCCACTTCATATGGTTTGTGCTAATTTTTTACCTTATGGATTAATAGTGCAGTGGAAAGATTTGGTTTTTGGTGGTTTTGTCCAAGATTTTTTGCAAATTCCAGCGTTATACCACTCATTCATGCCTTCGACAGATATTTTCTTTCACCAACATATAGGATAGGTTGTCACTTTGTTTTTCATTCTTTCATTATCCTATGATCGTCATCCATATGACTTAGGTACAAACCCATTTATTAGCGACACAGAACCTTCTTATTGCCACTAGAAATGTCGCTATTAAGTAGTAGAGGCTTACCAAACATGGTCGCCCTAGTTAGAACCTTTGTGCCATTTGGTGCCCATGCCAAAGATATTCCATAGGACCAGGAGTTCCTTATAGTTCTGATATGACTTTGTGTTCGAACCTCATATTCTTACTCATAAGAATTCTAATCATTACCTATGGAACTCCTCTTCAGTCTTGTTTAAGCTCTTTTCTGACTCTCTAAAAAGAGAAAATATTTTCGAGTGAACTTGTATTTTTCACACTCGTTAAATGGATTTGAAAGGATTTCTATTTGGTGTAAGTTTAACCCTTTTTCATACCAAGTAGACTACTTACGAAAATGGAATACTCTAGTCACCATTGGCTAGAAGAGTTCTCCTAGGTAATATTTTATGCTTTTTCGGGCTAGGGGACTAAATCTACGAAAAAATACATTCTTTGGAGTTAAGTTGTAATCGCATTCCATCATCCTTCTTGAAATATTTAGCCTATTTTCAGTTCCATCTCTCTTGTTACAAGCCTCTTACCTCAACAATTTGCATCACTAGCCAAGCAAAGCCTTTTTTGTATCCTTTGCAGCTTGACACCCTGTACCCTAAGAGGAAACATTCTCCTGAGTGTTCATGCCCCGCATGCACTTCCTTGCATCAAGAATAGCTATGTTCCATTGTTTGGAGATAGTTTCTTACTCGCGACACTCATTTCCTCTCATGTATCATAGCATTTCTTTGCCTATGAAAAAACAATAGGCGGGCGGGAAAAAAATATTATCTCATATCAGAAGCAGTCGTGTCACTTTTGAGCAGAGCACAAAAATTTAATTCCACTTTCATCCAAAGTTTTTGTTTAGCATGACCTTAGGAAGTTGATCTTGTTACTTAGAGTTTACTCCTCTGACTGGTTATTCTTCCATTCCATATGGATATTTTTGTGATGCCTCCTGCATCACAAATTTTTATCATCAAGTCTATGTTGCCTGAGTTATCCATATGCCTCATGCTCTTGTTTTAAGGACGTCTATAATACTATGTTGGTTATTCCTCAAAACTCTTGACTTTGCATGTGGGCCATACCCTTAATGTATTTTAAAGTCACATGAAGTTGTAGTCCTATCATACACCCTAGTCCTACTTTCATTATGGGTAGGTAACCTTGAACCCAACAGTTGAAATTTCCTCATTGGTTTCTAACTAGGGAGTTTCCCTTGTGTTTGACGGTAAGAAATATATTCACGTATTGGGTTTCATGCAATTTCTTAGATGTCATTAGCTTTATTGGTGGCTTCCTCTCTTTTGTCAGCAGTCTTCCTTATTGGTTGATATTCAGAGGGTTGTTTTAATGCACTACTTCCATCTGGTGCATGCGAGAGACGCAGAGGATCATTGGTTTATGAACATCCTATTCATCCGAGCTCCTCCTAATCACCAAGATATTTCTTTATACCTCATTATGACTGATGAGAGATTCCCTAATTCTCTCCTTTTAGTGGGTCTCCTTCCATCGAATTCAACTCATCTATTCTGAAAATAAGACCTAGATTATTGTGAGTTCGAAGAGGCTTGCAGTCATTAGTGGAAGGTTCTCTCACCATAGACAGTTGGGAATACATCAATGTCTCTTGATCGATGGATTCTTCAAGTGTTTGACCTCAACACCCTTATTCACACTTGTAATAATGTACTTAGGGCCTTGATACCTACTTCCATTATCGGTAGGTTGTCTCGTATTTTTTAATGGTATACCTTAATGAATGGTAATCAAAGAAACTCTCATTGTGTTCGACATCAACTCCTCTATTCACATGATGTAGACTTGCACCTTCGACGGATAGTGTATAAGACCTCCATCTTATAGTAGCAACATTCCTATTATTTTGTTGTCTTTCACTGGACCAGTACCTATATGACCTCAGTGATTATGGGAGATCAGATTGTACTCCATTGTATACAGATATCTTCATATTTATTTTGAGACTGGATTCCATTGTTCCTTGTTCGTGACTATGACAGCCTATGGAACTTTGTATTGCCTATTCGTGGATATGAAAAACTATTTGATATATTTCCACATGGATATGGAATGTAATTCATATTGGAAGCCATGTGTACAAAGTCATAATGGATTGTAATATTCTCATGAGTAACTAGAACTTCCAGTTGAGTCTCCATTACTCCACTTCTGGGAATTATAATGTATTTCGACCATCATAGATACTCTAACCCCGCACATTAGGGGGCATCTATTACAACAAATTTTCCCTCACCCCATGCAACTTGCTTGTATGGCCTTTCCATTTCCCTATGTAGACTTGAAGTCCCATTTTGTACCTTCTAGAGACAAAAAAAACATTTTTCCACATATACACACCCTATCAGCTAGAAAACATGTGTATACACAAGTTACTCCACTAAAACCCGCGTACATCGGGTTTGGTGCTCAAAATTAAAAATTATGCCAGGTTTCCATGTCATGTCACAAGATCCATGATCCTTGACCTTCCATATACTGGAGACACTCTGAATCATCCCTTTAGTTCCATGTAAAGGCTATAAATTGAGCCTTATCCAAGCCTCGAAAGAGATATAACAATTCGACCTAGAGAGAAAATACACTCTGGAGAAATTTCACTTCATATTGAGTTTTCATCCCTTTATCCTTGAAAGTGTGAACTCCTTGCTCAGCCCCCAAGATCTTCCTTCTTTATGATGGAGAACCTCATTGTCTCCTTTATATGATCTTGTCATTGGTGGAGGCCCAGCTGGAGGGACATAGTTTCTCAGTTATGATGTATGTCATTATAGAAGTTTGTCACCTATACACTTCTGCTAATTATTTTAATAGAAATACCATTTTCTCGTCCAATTGATATCTTGCAAATATTTTAATTATTATTCCATGGGCGTATTTGTTATGTATGTTGATGGATTATGCTAATCTATATGCTAACATTGTATATTATCACCATATGCTTGTGTATCTTGGTTTTTGAGGACACGTTGCAGGTATAAATCTTTGAGTTGCGTGCTTAACGATGGTCTTCATCAAACATTCAGATGGGGTAGGCTCTTGGCCTTGTCTTGTTTGAATTTTATTTATATATCATACTTGAGATTAGAGTTGATTTCTATGTGTCATTTCTTCTGTTGTGGTTTACCCCATGGCATAGAGATATTTTCCTCGTAACAATGTATGCATTTATTCTTTGAAAAACACCAAGGAACTAGACCATGAACCTTAATTACCCATTTAATAGAATATGCATTTTACACGAGTTTGATATTGTTATTTCATTTGATTTTCAATGCTTATATATATATATATATATATATATATATATATATATATATATATATATATATATATAATACTTACAGTGTGTCTTTATTCCAACGAAGAATTATTTTGACTTTCGACGCTTTTCCAATGGTAGAAACCTTCATAGCTATGGAAAATTCATCAATGGATAGTTGCAGGCATGTGTATGCTGATGAAGTATTCGTCTAACTTTTGACGCTTTGAAAATGGTACAAATTGTCGCAGCTATGGAAAATTCATCGATGCATAGTGTCAGGCGGCTGTATTACGACGACTTCTTCCTTCGCCATTTAAGATCTAAAATTATGTCGGGTCATCTCTATTGTGACGACATGCTCCGTCATCGTATAGAAACCTTGTAAACCATACATTTTTGTCGAAAGTAAGATGACATGTAAATGTACTTCAAAGGTGAGATGAAAATTTACATCATTGTAAAAATGAGCCTTCAATGACATGTGCCCATTAGATATGTCGAAAGTGAGACACAAGAAAATTTGTCAAAATTGAGATGGTACCAGAAACAACGTTTGGAGGGGACAATGTTTGTTGTGATCCTAACAACATCACGTCAGAAGTATGTCGAAAGGGCCATTAGAATATGACCCAAATTTACTAGTGAAGAAGGGGTACATATGCCCAAGTGTTTCACCTTGGGATGCCCTATTTCTTTTTGTGAACAAAAAGGATGCAACTCTAAGTTTGTGTATTAACTTCAGATAATCGAATAAGGTTACCATATATAAAAATTACCCTTTTATAAGTATTGATGATATTTTTGATCGGTTTAAGGGAGAAAATATATTTCCCAAGATTGACTTGAAATTAGGTTATCATCAAGTGAGATCTAGAGAATAAGATGCTAGCAAGGAAACCTTTCAGAAAAGGTATGATCATTATGAGTTTGTAGTGGTGTCATTTGGGTTGACAAATTCACCAGCTAATTTTATGTTTCTAATATTCTAGACAAATTTTTTATTTTCTTCTTAGATGATATTCTTATCTACTCCAAGATAGAAGAGGAGCATGAGAAACATTTGAGGATGGTGTTGTAGGTGTTGAGAGAGCACCAATTGTGTGCTAAGTTGAGCAAGTGCACCTTTTATGAAAAGAAGATCCATTATTTGGGCCACATTGTCTTAGAGGATGGCATAGCATTGGATCCAAAAAATATTGAAGAAATCAAAATTTGTCCAACACCAAAGAATATTTTAGAAGTTATATCATTTATGGGTCTAACTAGTTACTTTAGGATATTCATTGCAGGTTTCTCCAATATTCCACACCCAATTTCTTCATTACAAAATAAATGAATAAAATTTGAATGGACTACCAAGTGTGAAGAGAGTTTCCAGCACTTGAAATATTTATTAACCAGTTCACCTATTTTAAAGGTTGCAGATCCAAATGAGGATTTTGTTATGTGCATAGAAACATACAAGGAAGGGCTTGGTGGAGTCCTTACCCAAAATGGGAATATAATTTTCTATGAATCAATAAAGGTGAAAGAGAATGAGAGGAACTATGCCACACATGACTTGGAGTTGGTAGAAATTGTCCATGCACCAAAAATGTGGAGGCATTATATCATGGATAGAAAATTTGAGATGAGAATAGACCATAGTGGTTTGAAATATTTGTTTGGACAGCCAAAGTTAGATGTCATACAAACTAGATGGATGGAATTTCTCAGAAAATATGACTTTGATATCAAGAACATCAAGGGAAGAGAGAATAAAGTGGTTAATACGCTTAGTAGAAGGGTGCATGAAATGCATGCTACAACCATTAGTATGTGCATGGCATATTTAAAATACATAATTCTTGAAGTTGTAACAATAGACCAACATTATGTGCAAGTTAAAGAAATATTATAGTAGCATTACGTAGAATAGACCAACTCGAAGTTCCCAGAAGGGGAATTTAGAGTGGAGATGGTGCACATAATAGAACGGAAAGGCAAAGTTCTTAGGAATTGAGCGATCATCCGGGTAATGGTCCAATAGACCTACTATAGTCATGAAGAGAGCACATAGGAGCATGAAGAGGCCATGCATGAAGAGTACCCACATCCTATTGCATATTGTTTAGGAAATATGAATGTAAATTCATACATGTGTGTATAAAGACTCCATTTTCATGTAGTTGGAGTTATTGGAGACAAAAATATAATAATTAATGTCCAACCTATTTTGGAATCCTGGAAGGGAAGTGGGACATATTGAGGGACCACAATGTAGAGAACGGAGTACACTTCCTTAGGTTGTGTAGACTTAGGGGAATGAGAGATTGTTGGTTGGAATTGTTGTAGGAGTCATTAAATTGTAAAAGTATCAAGTATTGTAATGTGAAATTCATATGTATACTTGTGCAAATGTATGGTGATGTGCAATGAGTACAATGCAAATTGTAGGAGGATGGGATTGTAACACCCTAGTTTTGATCCTCAATGTAAACATTTTACATTGAAAAATAATAATAAAATGTAATACACCACCAATTTTAGATGGGTAAGGACTAGACTAATTGGGGGCTATGATTCCACAAGAGAGGGCGATGAATGGGGGTTTTGAGGGGTTTCCATATGCCTTGAGTCTTAATCCATCTTCATTTATCAGTTTTTAATTTAGTCATTTATCCCTTTAACTTATTCATTACTCAATTATTGAATTCATGTAATAGGTTGGGTGAGGAATTAGTCCCACTCAGTTATGGTAGCATGGGTTGAATGTACTCATCACTGGGGGAAGAGAAAGAGTCAAGAAAACATTGGAGAAGAGGAAATTTGAGTAGGAAGTGGAGCGTGTTTTTTTGTAGTTAGAAAGAAGTGAGGAAAAATAGAGCTGAATGTTGAGAAAGAGTGGCAAACCATATTTTGTATGGAAGGAATCTTGTTGAATCTAGTAAATGCGATGATAATGATGTTACTATGCCTATGAGTTCTTTCTAGTGAGAAAATTACCCAAAGAGAATTTTTAAATGTTGTGTGAGAGCTCCTATTGCAGTTAGATTTCTTGGAGCCCGTGATAGAGAGATTCCTGGTTGGTTGTGTTGGAGCACTGGAGGGGATAGAATTTTATGAGGGAATTTGATGTATAGAAGGAAATCTCATCCCTTAGGTTGTGCATACTAATGGGGAAGAGAGTTAGGTATTTGTAATTGTTGTGGGAGTCGTGTCACTATGTTTTAGTGGGTATTTGAGTTGCTACAATGGACTATACACACCTATAGGATCCTTTCCATCCTTGTTGAATCATAGCCCCAACCCAAGAGTGGCTTGTTACAGAGAGAATTTGTGCAATAGAGCCTACAGTTGGGAGGAAATTCCTTTGTTTATAGTCGGTTGTGTAAAATGTTTCAAAAGATAAAAAAAATTGGTCACTGTGTTATTTACTATTTAATATTGTGGATAATGTTTCATTTACTCTATATTTTATACGTATGAATGTTGTTGTGCATGTGTAATCATTTACAATAACATTTTTAATTATTAATGATATTTGCATGATCTTGTATGTCATGCTATGTGTTGACGATTAAAATCACAATGATGAATTCCACCCGCAAAGGATTGCTAAAAGCAGTATTATTTAATTATGATAATAATATAATACTAGTAGGTGGGACCCCCTTGTAGACTAGAGGCGCAAGGATAGACATATTACTTTTATATGTTTTTGTTGTTACAATGTTGCATACACAGTCCTATATTATTTTGATGCAATCTTGGATCCATTGATGTTATAAATGGGTGATTGAGGCATTATTGCTACATGATATTGGTATTGACTTACGATACAAAACATTTCCACGGGTATGAGAATCATATTGTTCATAGGTTCTATGATATGTTATGTTTTAACCTTGATTACTAATTCATATATTAATTACTTGTCCATATATGATTATGAAAAGGATTATTAAATGAGAGCTAACTCAAAAAAAAAGGAAAAGGAACTATGTGTTAATCCTAAGGCATTGGTAAAGGACTACATATGAACTACAAAGAAATGTGTAGATGGATACAAATTGTGGGCCTAGATATTATGCTATGTGCTTTAGTTAAAGGAATATGCAATTTTGATTAAAAATTGAAAGGAGGCACATATAGCAATGTTGATATGTGATTATCATGTGGAGTTATGGAAAATGGTTAATGTAGAGATATGAGATATCTTGGGTGGCGCACTATGCAATATATATGGTATCAGATCTTATGATGGATATGGCATTGAATTATGCATTGGTTATATGGTTTGATTTAATGGTGAAGGTTATGTTAGTGGGTTGGATCATACATGAAATTGAATGGGGCCAGGTGAGGAAGCGACGCGCATTTACTGTACGTCACTCCAAACCTTCCCTATGACCCATCACCCTAGCATTGTTGCATTGTTTCCCTGTTGGTTGTGAAGCTCCGCATTTTCAAGATTGGCAAGGGTAAACTCAATCGGTTCACCATTGAAACAATTTTCTCATAGGTATGGCTTTGAACTTTCCATCCATGATGGAATCTCTATTTTATGAACCAAATGGTGGCTCAGTAATGCATGGATTCTATGTTTTCTTAATTTTTTCAAGTGTGTGTAAGTATGAAATTATGGCTCTTTGTGATGACTGGGAAAGGTTGATAATTGTAAGTAGAGTATGTTGGACAACTGAGAAGGGGGGTGAATTAGTTGTTACCATGATTAAACAATTATGCTTCTTTTAAATTCTTTACAAGGCACTCAATGATAATCACAATAATGCAGGGAAATAAGCAATGCCACATTTAGCATCAGTCACATATATGAGATACACAGAGACAGATATTTCCCGAGGAAACCCATAAAGGGTAAAAACCTCTTCTTCTTTATTTGATAAGTATTATTTACATTCTTTACATTATCATACATATGAGAACCAACTCATTGTGAGGCTACAACCTTTGTTTTTGCAAGATGAAACTTGTTGAGAGCACCAACTCTCTTTTTTCTCTAGCACCCACTAGAAGGAAGCACCAACTCCCTGGTTTCTCTAGCACCAACTCCCTGGTTTCTCTAGCAACAACTAGAAGGAAGCTGCAATCCCCTATGTTCAAGCACCCACTTGAAACTTTGAGGACACTAGTCCTCCCTAGCACCTCCCTTCCACCCTATATTATGAATATGAATTACTGAAACTTATTATAGTGATATAGTGTTCAACAACAACTTACCAGTCTCATCACTGTTCTGCAAGATTTTGCTGCTCAGTCTTCCTTATTATCTTCCTGCACACATCCATTACACTTTTATGTTCTTCTACCTCTTGTGCTTTCAGCACCATTCCCATTCAATGAACATTTTTGTCTTCTATCCATTTCAGCTACTACACTCCACCTCCTTCTTCACACATGCATCACTCACAACAACAACAACAACGATCTCTTCTTTGTTTGACCTTCTTATGCTCTCTGTCCAATGGCTCTGCATCTTCTGCATGTTGAGTGCTCTGCTTGTTCATCATGGAAAATCTTCAGCTTCTCTGTTTGTTAATCCCATCTGTCCATCATCACTGGGTGTCATGATCAAATTCCTTCACATCATAGGCAGTTGAGATTCTTCATATTCTGTTGCATCGACCTCAACCTCTCTGTCATAGCTAATGGCTCCAATGCTCTTCTAGCTGTCAATAGCCTCCATGAACAATCTTTTATACTACTGGAAGATTCCTTGTGACCCTTCAGTTCCTCTGGAAATCACACAGAAGTCTCTTCAAGTCCTCTGGTAGAAACCATCAGTGGTTTCTAGCAGTTACATTGAGAAGTGCTACAGTAGCCCTCCGATCTTCTTCAGTTTCATCTGCACCATTGGATTAAATTCTCTAAATCTTCCATTCATTTCGGCATTCCTCTCTTCGGCATTTCGGGATCACCGTGGTGGAGGATTTTAGTACTCTCCATTTCCCAACCCCCGAAACTCCGAAAAGGAGCTTGTCTTCACTAACTCCTTCCCCCATCTTTCGTCGATGTGACCAATGACTGTGACCTCATCCTTAGTCAAAACTGCATTTCACAATTTCATGTTTCAACATTTGAGAATTTTGGCACTCTTAGTGGTGAAGTGTTTCGACACTTCAACTCCCAGTATCCGTAACTCCGAAATGGAGTCAGATCAATGGTCCGGTACTCTAGCATTTTTTTTTATTTTGATGAATCATCATTTCGGTATTCCTGTGGTGAAAGACCTTGACATATTTAATTCCTGGTATCCGAACCTCCGGTATGTAGTTTGTGACATTTCGTGACTTCGGGTTTCGCAATTTTAGGACTCCTGTGATGAAGAGTCTTCACTCTTGACTCCTCCTACTCCCGGTATCTGAAACTCCGGTATGGAGTCTTTATCACTTCACGACTTCAGGTTTCGGGACTTTGGGATTCTTTATGATGAGAGTCTTTGTCATTTCCATCTCCGAGTATCTGAAATCTCAGTATCCAATACTTCGAAATGGAGTCGGATCAACGGTCCATGATATCCTCGAACCAACGGCTCAGATCATTTCACCATTTCACATTTCGTGATTTCAGCACTCCTGTTGATGAGAGTTTTTGACATCTCCATCTTCTAGTAACCAAAATCCCGGTATTCAATACTTCGAGTGGTGCACCTGTTTCAGGACTTCAGTATTTCACCTTTCAGTACTTTGGGACTCCTGATGATGAGATTTTCTGACATCTCCCTCTCCCGGTAACTGAAATCCCAGTATTCAATACTCTGAGTGGTGTGCATGTTTCAGATTTTCGGGATTTCGCATTTTGGCACTTCGAGACTCCTGATGATGAGAGTCCTGACATCTCTATCTCCTGGTATCCGAAATCCTGGTATTCAATACTCTGAGTGGTGCACCTGTTTCAGGTTTTCGGAATTTCGCATTTTGCAACTTCTGGACTCCTGTGTTTGAGAGTCTCAACTCTTGACTTCTCCATCTCCTGGTAACCGAAACTTCGAAATGGAGTCTTCGTTGAGGTGCCTGTTTTGGATTTTTAAGCATTTTTCATGTCACCTTGCTTGTTAAAGAGCGTGCAGGTTCTCTTGGATCCAACGTCGGTTGGACCTCTGGCTCAGATCTGACGTTCATCATGAAATCTCAATGAGATCCATCGCTGCATACTCTGATCTTGTTGAGCTTTCTCTGCATCATCTTCCCAAAATACTTCTGGAGCCCGCCTGGCACATCCTTCCTATAGTCGATCCATCATCGTTGTTGTACTTTCCGTCAATGACAAGCATACACTTCCTATAAAACATGCCAACAATCTCCCCCTTTGGCATTTATGGCAACAAGAGGCACCCTGACCTGTTCTTTTCTCCCCCTTTGACATCAATGTCAAAGAAAACACGCTCCCCTTGAGTTGTTGCAGTAATTTTAGGAGGTGTCAGATATGCAATCAATATAAGACTCCCCCTAATAGGATGGACTCTCTTAGGTGTGAGGCGAGATGACACCCAGCTTCTATCAGAGATATTCAAAAGGGGTCTTAGCTAGGGGTTTAGTAAAGATGTCTGCTATTTGTTCTGTCATTGGAATGTACTGAACCTGAACAACCTGATTGGTGACCTTCTCTCTCAGAAAATGGTATTTTATGGGTATATGCTTGGTCTTGGAGTGGAATATTGGATTCTTAGACACACTGATGGCACTTGTGTTGTCACAATGAATTGGGATCGGTTCAGCGTATTTTACTTCGAAGTCTGCAAGTGTCTGAATCATCCATAATACCTGAGTGCAACAGGTAGAAGAAGCAATATACTCTGCCTCTGTAGTTGATAAAGAAATGGAACCCTGCTTTTTACTAATCCATGCTACTAATGAGTTACTCAAGAAGAATGCTCCTCCACTGGTGTTTTTTCTCTCATTGACACAGTTTTCCCAATCTACATCTAAATAAGTAGTTAACTGAAAATTCTGATTTCTGGGATAATACAGACCATAAGCCATTGTTTCTTTCAAATACCTAAATATTCTTTTGACAGTTTGCAAATGACTCTGTTTAGGTGCAGACTAAAATCTTCCTACCATTTCTACAACATGCATTATGTCTGGGCGAGATGTTGTGATGTACAGCAGGCTGCCTATCATTGATCTATATGAACTTTGATCAACATCAGGTGAGTCATCATCCTTTCTTAATTTGCATCTAGTAACCATAGGTGTACCCACAGGTTTGGAGTCTTCCATTTGAAATCTTTTCAGCATTTCTCTTAGATATTTTTCTTGAGAAATGAACATCCCTTCAGACCTTTGAGTAATTTGTAGACCAAGAAAAAATGACATTTCTCCTATCATGGACATTTCAAACTCAGATTCCATGGCAGAAGAAAACCATTGTACCAATGGATCCTTATTACATCCGAAGATGATGTCATCCACATAGACCAATACTATGAGCAAATTATTATCCTATGTTTTAATATACAGACTGATGTCAATTGTTCCTCTCTTGAACCCTTTGTCTTTGAGATACGTATCCAATCTGTGATACCAGGCTTGAGGGGTTTTTTTTAACCCATATAAATCTTTCTTCATCTTGCATACTAAGTCAGGGTTATCAGACAGTTTGAAACCCTTTGGTTGTTCCATATAGACTTCTTCACTTAAATATCCATTTAGAAAA
>JZKD02S1591890.1:745926-764022 GCA_000966675.3 Picea glauca
TTTGTCTTTTTCTCCAATTATCTGACTTGCAGGATGATTCTTTTGAATGATTCTAGAGGAGGAATTTGAAGTTGACTGCTGATTTGAGTCTGTCTAAGTGTCTGAGTCTTCATCTAATTCAGAGTCTTCATTTTCTGATTCTTGGACATGTTCATCTTCAGCTTTAGCTGTGTCTTCTGTAGAAGACTCATTACTATACATCTCTCTTGCTGGGATTCCTTCATCAACTTTTACATCAATACAGTCAACCATTTTATGCATTCTCTTATTATAACATCTGTATCCTTTATTATTTGTAGCATACCCCAAGAAGATACCTTCATCAGCCCTATCATCATATTTGCCAAGGTTCTCATCATTATTCTTTATGTAGCATTTACTCCCAAAGACTTTGAAGTGTTTAATTGAAGCAGGTCTCCCAAACCACAATTCATAAGGTGTCTTATCACTTTGTGGTCTGAGGTGGGCTTTGTTAAGAACATGGACTGCTGCGTGTATTGCTTCTATCCAGTAGGTTTGACCAATTTTCTTCTCATTCATCATTGACCTGGCTATTTCCCGCACTGTTATGTTTTTCCTCTTAACTACTCCATTTTGTTGTGGAGTTCTTGGGATTGTGTATTCTCTCTTGATCCCATGATCATCGCAGAATTCCTTGAAGTCTCTTGACATAAACACTCCTCCCCGGTCTGATCTTACTGCCTTTAACCTCTTCCCTGTTTGAGTCTCAGTTAAAGCCTTAAATATTTTAAACTTCTCAAATGCTTCAGCCATTTCCTTGAGATAGGAAACCCAAGTAAGTCTGGAGTAATCATCTATAATCAGCATGAAGTAGTTTTCTTTCCCTGTGACTTCCTGTCTTGATGGTCCATATAAATTCATATGAACTAGTTGGAGTGGTTTATTTGTTGAAGTAAATCTCTTGGACTTAAATTGTGTCTTGTTTTGCTTCCCTACTTGACAGGGTTTACACATTGAATCTTGGGGCTTTGATATTCTCGGAAGATATTTTACTGCCTCGATTTTTTTGAGTTTGATTAAGTGGTCAAAGTTTAGATGTCCAAGTCTCCTATGCCATAAATAGCTTTCATCATGTCTACTTAGATGACATTCTTCTCTATTTTCTTTCAGCACATATACATTATTTTCTGTCCTTATGCCTTTGGCCACCACTTGTGCTAAGGTTACAGATTTCATCTTGCAATCCTTGGACGTGAATACCACTTCACATCCTTTGTCACACATTTGACTTACATTGAGAAAATTATGTTTCAGCCCATCTACAAGTAGAACATCTTAGGCTTTTCCTTTTTTATTACTTAAGCTCACCATCCCTTTACCTTTTATTTTCCTTGGAGCATCATTTCCAAAGGTTATGTTTCCTAATTTTCTTTCACTTAGAGACAGAAACTTGCCTTTGTCTCCCATCATGTGTTTGGAGAATCCACTTTCTATATACCAAGGGTTTGTTTTTCTTTGAGCGGACAATACTAATCCACACTTGTCACTTTCCTTCTTCTTCCAAAACTTGACATTTTCAACAGGGGATTTCGAATCTGGTTCATAGTTCCTTAACCGACAGTCAATAGATTTATGTCCAAAGTTATGACAGGTGTAGCATTCAATCTCATTATTCAATAGGTCAAACTTATTGTTATAGCGTTGTCTACTCATTGACTGTTGATTATTTCTTGGCCTCCTTAGTTGCATGTCCCTAGACTTAATTTGGCAATTTGCAGTCTGCGAAGGTTTGTTACTTGGCTGTATCATTCTTTGTTGTGGGAAGTATTTATTCCTTCGAAATATTAATTGCTCATGTCAAAGTCCGAAGGAACAATTTACAGCTTTGTGACCAAAATTAAAATAGTAGAAACAATAACCATAGAAAAATTCTTTGTACTTAGAAAGTGGTGGTCTTCTATGAGCAAATCAATTTCTTCTATGCTAATGACGTCTTTCAGCAGGGAGCGTATTATTTATGTGTTCTAAAGATTTAGTCATGGCACCTTCTTCTTTACTCGTCCTGGGCAGCTGATTGTCTTCCTTTGTTTCTGCAGGTTTGTTGTGGTTATTGGTTGTATAGTTGACAAACTTGATGGGTTCTTCATTTCTTGGCTTACCACTACTTGATCCTTCTTCATAACCCAAACCAGTTTTCATCTTTGGATTCCTTTGCTGATTCAGAATGGTGGCCAATCCTTCTGAGACTTTGATGCTTGACAAATTCTGATTATACAAGGCTTGAAACTTCTCCATTTCTTTCCTCGTTTTCACTACTTCTTGTTCTAATGCTTCACATCTTGCCTTCTTTTCTGATAGTTGTTGTTTCAGAATCTCTTTGATTTTCTTTGCCTCCTCTAATTCCACTTTTAATAGGATAAGGTCTTCATCTGGTCCTTTACTGTCTTTCTCTAACTGTATCAACAATAGTCTTTGCTTTCTGTTCTTAATTCTTAGTATGTCAATCTCTTCCAATGCACTGATCAATTCTCCTTCCATGTCAACCACAACTTCTTATTCATCAACATCACTCCCTGTGTTGTTATTGTCATAATCCTCTTTGGCCATAAGTATTAAGTCATTTAGTTTATCTTAAATAGAGGATTCATTGTCTTCATCATTTGAAGTATCATCATCATTGTTTACGCACAAACTTTTCTTCTTAAAGTTAATCTCTTTAAAGAAATTTCTGTGTTTGAACTTCTCCTCATCATCACATGTCTGATCCTTTCCTTTGTGGGGACATTTATTTGCAAAATGACCTATCCTACCATAGTTGAAACATGTGAAAGGCAGTTTACCTTTGTATTTTCCCGATCCCTTCTTCAGTCTCTTCACAAATTTTGCTTCAATTTCATCGTGCTCAGAATCCTCATTCTCGTCTGCTTTAAATGATGCTTCTCTGGAGGTGGGTTTATCTTTAACTATTCTCATTTCATATGCAGTCAATGTTCCTAGAAGTTGATCAAACTCCAAGTTTTTTAGATCATTAAGTTCTTCTATAGCAGAGACCTTTGGGTTGAACCTATCTGGGAGAGATCTCAAGATTTTCTGAACTAAAGAAGGTTCCTCAATTGTTTCACCAAGTGCCTTCATTTCATTTACCATTTCTTCTAATCTCAGAAAGTATTTTCCAACAGTTTCATCTTCCTTCATCTTCAGTTGTTCAAACTGTATTCTATAGGTTTGAAGCTTGGCATCCTTTACCTTTTCATTACCTTCATAACTACTAATGAGTTTGTCCCACGTTTCTTTGGAAATTCCTAGGTGCATAACTCTTACGAATTTTACTTCTACAAGCCCACTCAAGATAACATTCATAGCCTTAGCGTTGAAGCTAAATTCTAGCTTGTCATCCTTATTAGCTAGTACAACTGGCTTTACATAACTAGTGTCTACCACATCCTAGACATTTGCACCTAAAGCCATTATGTAGGTTCTCATTCTAACTTTCCAGAAGGCAAAGTTTGTTCCATTGAATAGAGGGGCCTTATTGGTTGAATTTCCTTCATGTCTTGACATGTTTAAGATCTAGGATCTACCCTTAGATGAAAGGGGTTGGCTCTGATACCAATTGTTGGACAACTAATAGGGGGGGTGAATCAGTTGTTACCGTGCTTAAACAATTATGCTTCTTTTAAATTCTTTACAAGGAACTCAATGATAATCACAATAATGCAGGGAAACAAGCAATGGCACATTCAACATCAGTCACATATATGAGATACACAGAGACAGATATTTCCCAAGGAAACTCATAAAGGGTAAAAACCTCTTCTTCTTTATATGATAAGTATTATTTACATTCTTTACATTATCATACATATGAGCACCAACTCATTGTGAGGCTACAACCTCTGTTTTTGCAAGCTGCAACTTTCTCAGAGCACCAACTCTCTGTTTTCTCTAGCACCCACTAGAAGGAAGCACCAACTCCTTGGTTTCTCTAGCACCAACTAGAAGGAAGAACCAACTCCTTAGTTTCTCTAGCACCAACTAGAAGGAAGTTGCAACCCCCCATGTTCAAGCACCCACTTGAACCTCTGAGGACACCAGTCCTCCCTAGAACCTCCCTTCCACCCTAGATTATGAATATGAATTAATGAAACTTATTATAGTGATATAGTGTTCAAAAACAGATTACCAGTCTCATCACTATTTTGCAAGATTTCGCTGCTCAGTCTTCCTTACTGTCTTCCTGCACGCATCCATTACACTTTTCTGTTGTTCTGCCTCTTGTTCTTTCAGCACCATTCCTATTCAATGCACCTTTTGTTTTCTGTCCATATCAGCTGCTGCACTCCACCTCCTTCTTCACACATGCATCACGCACAACAACAACAACAACGATATCTTCTTTGTTCGGCCTTCTTATGCTCTCTGTGCATCTTGTGCATGCTCTCTATCCAATGGTTCTACATCCTCTGCATGTCGAGTGCTCTGCATGTTCATCATGGACCCTCTTAAGCTTCTCTGTTTGTTAAGCCCATCTGTCCATCATCACAGGGTGTCATGATCAAATTCCTTCACATCACAGGTAGTTGAGATTCCTCATATTCTATTGCAGTCAACCCCAACCTCTCTATAGCAGTTAACGGCTCCAACGCTCTTCCAACTGTCAATAGCCTCCACAAACAGTATTTTCTCCTACTGGAAGATTCCTTGTGACCCTTCAATTCCTCTGGAAATCACACAGAAGTCTCTTCGAGTCCTCTGGCAGAAACCATCAGTGGTTTCTAGCAGTTACACTGAGAAGTGCTACAGTAGCCCTCCGATCTTCTTTAGTTTCATCTTCACCATTGGATTAACTTCTCTAAATCTTACGTTCATTTCGGCATTCCACTCTTCGGCATTTCGGGATCATCGTGGTGGAGGATTTTAGTACTCTCCATTTCTCGAACCCCGAAACTCCGAAAAGGAGCTTGTCTTCACTAACTCCTTCCCCCATCTTCCGCCGATGTGACCAACGACTGTGACCTCAGCCTTAGTCGAAACTGCATTTTGCAATTTTGTGTTTCGACATTTCGGCACTCTTGGTGGTGAAGTGTTTTGACACTTCAACTCCCGGTATCTGGAACTCCGAAATGGAGTCAGATCAATGGTCCGGTACTCCAGCATTTTTTTTTATTTTGGCGAATCAGCACTTTGGTATTCCTGTGGTGAAAGACCTTGACATCTCCAATTCCCAGTATCCGAACCTCCGGTATGTAGTCTGTGACATTTCACAACTACGGGTTTCACGATTTTGGGACTCCTGTGATGAAGAGTCTTCACTCTTGACTCCTCCTACTCCTAGTATCCGAAACTCCGGTATCCAAAACTCCAGTATGGAGTCTTTATCATTTCACAACTTCGGGTTTTGCGACTTCGTGACTCTTTATGATGAGAGTCTTTGTCATTTCCATCTCTCGGTATCCGAAATACCGGTATCCAATACTTCGAAATGAAGTTGGATCAATGGTCCATGATCTCCTTGAACCAACGGCTCAGATCATTTCGCCATTTTGTATTTCGTGATTTTGGCACTCCTGTTGATGAGAGTCTCTAACATCTCCATCTCCTGGTAACCGAAATCCTGGTATTCAATACTTTGAGTGGTGCACCTATTTCAGGATTTCAGGATTTCTCCTTTCGGTACTTTGGGACTCTTGATGATGAGAGTTTCTGACATCTCCCTCTCCCGGTAACCGAAATCCCGGTATTCAATACTCCGAGTGGTGCGCTTGTTTCGGGTTTTTGAGATTTCACATTTCGTCACTTTAGGACTCCTGATGAAAAGAGTCCTGACATCTCTATCTTCCGGTATCTGAAATCCCAGTATTCAATACTCCGAGTGGTGCGCCTGTTTCGGGTTTTCGGGATTTCGCATTTCGTGACTCCTATGTTGGAGAGTCTCGACTTTTGACTTCTCCATCTCCTGGTAACCGAAACTCCGAAATGGAGTCTTCATTGAGGTGCCTGTTTTGGATTTTTTGGGGTTTCGCGTGTCACCTTGCTCGTTAAAGAGCATGCAGGTTCTCCTGGATCCAACGCTGATCGGACCTCTGGCTCAGATCTGACGTTCATCGGGAAATCTCAATGAGATCCATCGTTGCATACTCTGATCTTGTTGAGCTTTCTCTACATCATCTTCCCAAAAGACTTCTGGAGCCCACCTGGCAAATCCTTCCTATACTCAAGCCATCATCGCTGTTGTACTTACTATCAATGACAAGCATACACTGCCTGTAAAACATGCCAACAGAGTAATGGGTATTGTTGATTATAAGTTTGCACATTGGTTATTTTATCGGTCAATATGGTTTTTATGATGGTTCTTTGTGGAATAATGGTGACAGTTGTGCAATGAATCTCTAAGTTTGATGGTTGAGGGTTTTAACCACCATTCTGTGTATCAGTGGTTGTCAACTCATTTTCCCTCTCGATCGTTGTTGTAATCTTGATCTAATTGCAGAGCAACAATCGACAGTTGGTGTGTTTCTTTTGTCTAAGACTCGAACTGTTGTTGATGGCACATTCCTTACTGTCTTTTCATTGAAATCTTTCCAAAGGTTCAGTCTTGGTTGGTCCCAAATGTTAATACAGACCTGTGTATGTATCAAATTGATACGAGTGGCTTCTTGGCATTTTTCCACAAATATTTTCCTCACCCGCTCCTCTCATCTTTGTTATTATGATGGTTGTGTGTTTTGAATCCCATTGTTGTTGCTGTCAAAAGTTATCAACCTCCCGGGTGATTGGAAAGAGACATTATGTCGTTGTGTTTTGAATACCCTCCACTATTTAAGTTAACCCTCCTTCTTCTCTGCAAAGTGTTAGAGGCACCTGTGTGCAACTGGTTGTTTAACTCGAATTGCCTTATTTTCACTCAGACATTCACTTGTGATTCTGTCAAAGACTTGGAGTTATAAGACGAAGGATTGTAGGTTTTTTATTAAAAAGAGCATGGCTCTCTGTTTTCAAGATTACATTATGGCATGTGGTTTCTAATCAATGGTATATGGATATGAGGATATGAAGACCACTATCTCTCTGTGTTTTTCAAAAAGAAGACAAATAGGATTATGTTGCCTCTCTGCATTTAATTTTTAAATGGCTCGACTTGGACTCTGACTTGTCTCTACCTCCTCAAGCACCTTCTGAGGTTTTTCAAGCTTTGGGTTATTAGATTAATGATTATGGAAGTTTAAAGACACGCGCTCTCTCATTTATAAACCCATCCTCTTGGTTGAGTCTCTATGTGGTCTTTCTGTGATGAATTTGTTCGAACAAAGAAGAAATAAAATATGTGATTACATACAACTGAGAGATGTCCTTCTTTTCATTTATGGTCTTGATTACTGTGTTTAATCTGGCATGATCTTGATTGCGTTTAAAAATAGAAAGACACATGTATGAGTTGCACCAAGCCCGATCATGGTTTTGTCAAATTTGAAAGAGGTGTGTGTGTTTCAATACCAATCTATTCTCTTCATACATGATATAGTTATGTGGCTCGTTCCCTTTAAAAGGAAATATGTATATACTATTTCACATAGAGAACAAGCTCGGGATTCCATTTTTTGGGGAGATTGATTGCTGTTGTCAATTTCAAATTGTGTCAATGATATGATTGAAGACCTGTGTATGATTGGGAATGCTTTTAATTTTGTCCATGATTTTCAAAGGAAACTGTGTATATTTAAATCGGGCCCAATTGTTGATTAGATGACAATAACTATTGATTGTTATCTTGGGTGTATTATTGTTTCATTATGAAGGTTGAATGTTCTATAATAGATAACAGAGATTCATGTGTATCATTTAGTTTTGTTCTCTTCATACATCGTATGGGAATCATCGTGCATACTATCAATTGTTTTAAAAGAATTATATATATATATATTGATGCACACAGAGATCAAGCTCAGGGTTATGTTTTGGAGTTGACTGTTGTTGTCGATGCATGATTGATGTACATAGTCCATTTGTTTTAAAAGGGAAAGGGATCAGCATTAGTATATATAGTATTGTTGAATTGGGAATGTTGCATATGTTATAATACACAGACTATTATAAATTAAGGATTTTTGAGGAATTAAATTGTCATTGAGATATCAAGTAGTTTGATGCAATTGAGAAACAATGAATGTTTTGGTCTTGAAGTGGATGTTTTTTGAATTAAATTTGAACAGAACTATGATAATTGATTGATTTAATTTATTTTATGAACATTATCCATCTAATTCCCTCTCAGTTTTTCAATTTTTCGCTCAATACAAATCCCCTCACGATCCCAAATTCATTTTGCACTTCCTGTTCACTAAAATTAAATTAAAACTCTGTATGACACTGATTAAAAAATACACATAGATAGATGACAACTGATATGTTTTGGTTATTGTTACACAGTCAATTGTTTAATGAATTGTTGAAAAATAATCATGTTCTTACTCTTGGTCATGATATCACTTTTTCACTCAATACAATCCCCTCAGATACCCCTGAATCCTACTTCATCCCCTGCTCATTGACAATTATCAAATGAATTTTGTGGATTGGATTTCATGGGTCTGGTGTGATTGTTGAGCCAAACTATGTTTCATATTAAGAGAATGTCATGTATCTTTTGTTTAAGAAGTTATTTTCTAATAATTGATTCATACAGGATGAGCTTCTTCAACATAGGAATTCATGGCCGAAATAATAGGGGCAAAGGGAATTGGAACAGAGGGCCAAAAGGCCCAGATTCTAAATACATTTCGATGTAGATCCTCAAGAGTTAAACTAGATATTTCAAGATGAATTTTTCAATTGGATTGGAAAAGGGATAGTCCATCCTAGGAAAGAGAGGCCTCCCTTCCAACCCTAGTAGTCCCTGGTATCCCTATTCCCAAGAATGATGAATGGAAGGAGATTGTTCACCCAGCAGTCTCCCACCATCATGGCTGGCCAAATTTTTCTTTACCTCATCCTCCTCCACCTATTAACACAAATGTTCATATTTCCCCTCCACACTCACCTGTACAGTCCTCCCACGCAAGCAAAAGACTCAAAATTGAAGCCCACCATATACATGATAAAGGAAAATTCGTTGTTTCCCCCTCCTCTCCTTCAAGTGATTCAACCAAATCTGTATCATCCTGTATGCAATTGCTGGCCCTCGACCAAGTTTTGAGGGAACATTGGTCAAGCTTGACCACTTTTGTAATTCGACAGGCTGGTCAAAGATGGAGTGTCCAGGCGGAGCTGAGATCGCGGAATCTCACTTATTCTGTGGACCCAACAAGGGGTTCATTAGGGTTTTTTCATTAGGGTTTTGGGATGTTGTCCCATGGGTTTAACCATGATTAGGCCTTGTTGTAAGGGATGTAAAAGTATATATAGGAAGGAATTTAATGTAGAAGGGGTGTGCTTAGTGCAAGCAATGTAGTATGTAGCTAAGTGCATAAGTGGCTAAGTGCAAGAGGCAAGTAGTTCTGGGTTTCTTTTTGCAATAGGACATGTATGTAAGGCTCTGTTCTTGAGAGAGAAGTTGGATCTGTGCCTTGACCTAATTTTGGGAAGGTGGATTTGGCACTTAGTGCGTAGATCACATGTCCAGTGAGAATCTTGGCTCTATGTCTTAGTACACAGGAGAGGATGAATGTAAGAGATTGAAGACTAATAGAGAATAAGAATTCGTTGGTGGACGTAGCCCCACACTAGGGTGAACCACGTAAATCTTGTGTTGATGGTTTTCTTTGTGATGTAATGTTTATGCTATGAATTTTCTTAGTGCATTGAATGTTATGAATGATAGATAGATCCATGGATGTTTAATGCTTTGTATATGTTGAATGTGTTAGATATTACTTATGATGTTAAGTGAGATGTGTATTTTTTCATTATTACTACGCTGAACTGTACTTATGGTTTGATCTGCGATGTGAATGAATTAATATATATTGTTCCTAAGTACCCTGCGAAGTGTTGTAATCATAGATCTATGTCCCGAAATGGTTACAAACACCTGAGTCTTGTAACCCCCCCTGCCTCTACCTCGAGTGAGACTTTGCCTGCTTTGCAGGTGTTGAAGAAAGGGCTGGTAGTCAAGGTTTCTTTGGTGCGTTGTTGAAGCATTGAACCCTGGGTCTTCCCCTGTGCCAACAAATGGTTCCGTTGTCGGGACCTGAAACAGTGATTGCTGGGAACTGAAGTAAAAAAAAGAGAAGATTTGTGTGTAGAACTACTATTGTAGTGCACAATATTCTACTTGAATTGCGAATCTTTGCTAAGAAAGAACCTGATTTGAAGAAAAGAGGTAAGATCTTGAAAGAGGCAAAGCTTTGTGCTTAGATAGAGAAAGATAAGTGGAAATTTTTGTTTCAAAAGAATGGATCTAGGTATGTTTGATAGATTTTGTCCTAGTCTAAAAGCTAGGGTACAGTTAGAAGAAAGACTTTATCTGAATACATTTGATATAAATAAATAAAGATATGTTATTCCCATGAATAGAAATAATTTTTGGACTAATGAATGAATGCAAGAACCTAGA
The DNA here is from genome assembly GCA_000966675.3 of Picea glauca. Lineage (NCBI taxonomy): Eukaryota > Viridiplantae > Streptophyta > Pinopsida > Pinales > Pinaceae > Picea > Picea glauca. The sequence continues at coordinate 756,443 of JZKD02S1591890.1, forward strand.
AAGAATTTTTGCAGATTGCAAGTCCTACACTATGATCCTAGTGCGCAGTACAGGAGAAGTTGGGGAAATTACAAGAGAAAGAGAGGATTGACATTATGTTATAATACAGAAGGCTGGGACATCTTGCTAAAGAATTCCCTAGTATAGGTCCTATTTTTCTTTGCTGCAAAATTGTTGGTCATGAAGTTGAGGATTTCCTAAGAATGATTGCTAAAGTTGAAAGAATGAACATGAGTCAAGAGAATAAGAGCATGTTAGAAGATCAGAAAGAATCGGAGAAAGATTAGACTGCATTAGAAAAATTGAAAGGAATGATGAATGATAAAAAATATATCAATTTACCAGAGATCATGAAAAAAAATAGCGCATAGATACAAGAATAGGAGATTTCAACATAGACTGTGTCCTGGATGAGGAGACACAAGTGAATATTATGACAGAAAGCACTTGGGAAATCTTGGGGAAGCCTACTATGATAACTTCATTGGAAAGAATAGGCTTGTTTAAAGGAAAAATGATAACCCTGTGTGGAAGAGTTGCTAATATACCTGTTATCATCCGTGGAACATCGACAAAAGAGGAATTTAAAGTTATTAAGTTTGTTGAGAATAGAACCCAATTCCCTCTTTTGTTAGGAAAGACCTTGATTGAGAAAGATTGGATCAGAAGGAAAGAAGAGGAAGAAGATACAAAAAGAAAGAGAAGAGTTGAGGGATCTCATAGTGAGAAAAGTATATCGACTGATAGAAGAACGAGAGGATAAGTTGAAGTAGCATAATACTAGATAATTCGTTGTCAAGGTTGAAAGAACGCAAGAAGGTTTGAAGGACCTATCCATGCAAGCATAAAGTATATCCACGTAGGAAGTGGTAAGGGTGGGACATTAACTTCAAACCCTTTGAGAGTACATCAGAAGCATGAATTCACATTTAGAGAGACTCAGATCATAGGAAATAAGGCAAGGAAGATCAGTAAGAATAAGGCTAAGTTAGAAAAGCTACAAGAAGTTATAAAGAACAGATGGAAGATTTCATAAATTGGAACTTCAAAGGAGGCAGGCTTGCAGGCCCTAAACCTTGCCGGAACAACAGAACCGTGCACAATGGGACTTTGCCCTGGTGAAGCTATATGACCATTGGAGGCACATCAACCGTTAGAACGACACTCTGGAATGGATAGGAAATGAATTTATGGGTGGATACATCATCGTTAGACATTGAGACAGTGCCATAACAGACATATTTGCATTGATTGAGGAATTCTTGTCCGTTGGAGGAATCTGTTATGACACTTGCTTACTTAACCTGTCGGACGTTGCTCTGGGACCAATTTTTTCTACCCATGATTATCTGAGACAGGAAACGAAGTGATTTTGTGTGTCGAACTGTGCTATCAAACCTTGCCATATGTAGTTTATCTCGCTATCTGTTCACCTACCCCAACTTATTTGTTAATAGTGAGAATGTCCGCCGAGTGCACCAAGGTAGAGAAATCCATTGAAGAAGTTATGAAGAAGTTTATGGTTGATAAATACATTTTTGAAGGAATGCAGGCATCGTCGAATAGAGAACTACAAGATTCCCCCTTGACTGGACATTGCTCGAAATGTTCCAACCCCATATCTGAGAAGAAAAGTAAGCATCATGATGATCTCGCTAATGTGAAGCATATCCCATTGATCTTACCTGATTACATCTTGCCTTTGAATGGCATGGTTAATCATGACAAAATTCCATGGGAATTCGAGTATACATTGATCACTGCATACATCCTACAGGGGATATGTGTAGAACGAAGCCTGTTGGGACAGATCCCATCCTTGAAGAACATTGATTTCAACCTTGGAGATAGAAAGAACTACTCAATGCTCTCACTGCATATATACCTGATGAAGATGACTGGGAAGAAGCCTCGCATAGTCTCCCAGCCATGGATTAAGGAGCTTGTGCAATCCACGATATTGAAAGTAGTGAATATTCCTCACTCTGGCCGACATCAGGAAGTTAATTCTTGCATTAAACTCCTCTTGTCGTGCTATCACGAAGGATACTTGTGGCTCGACAGGTGCATTATTGTGTATTAGGTGTTGATCCACCTGATCATAAGACTAAGCATGAAGGGACTTGACCCTCAACATCTCTACCCAAGGAAGACTTTGGACCTCTCCCTGACACAACAAATAAAGGAGGCATATGATGAAGTTGAGAAGGGAAAGTGAGGCTACAAGGTAGCTTCCATCTAGGATGGTGCAGTGCACCTATCTTGCCAACTCATAGTTGGAACTCTCATCAGAAAGAACCACCCCACATAGCTCACCAGGTTCATGGTGGACCTCGCAGGGAAGTGCATGGAAGGGATGCAAATTAACTTGGCAATCTACCTCGTCAACGATCTTGAGAAAGACTCCCGCGAAGTGCAGGATCAAGGATACAAGTTCCATTTCAGTTGGTTGTTTGTGTTGATCACATTTGTCTCTTGGAAAATGTCGGAAGGAGTTTCCTTCCCGAATATTCAACCTTTGGAGCCATTGGCTGCAAAGTTCTCCACTATATGGTATACGAATGATATTTCCAAGCAGTGTCAGTCAAACGCAATGTTCCACGCCTACTACCAGCAACTGAAGGTTTCCATAGAATCGGTCCCTCGCATGACACCATGGACATTGCACCAGTACAGACCATTAGCTAAGTTCTACACAGATTGACATTTTATATATATCACTGTGCGCAAGGATGAGATAAAGAAGGAACTACAGTCCTATTACAAGCTGACCAATGAAGACATGGAATATATCATGGAGTGGCTGACAGATTTCCTCGTACCGATTGATGATGCAGAACTCTCCAACCCTGATATCATAGGAAGCCCCTTGGTCACTCGGGTTGAGAAATTTGGGTAGACAAGTGAGAAGAATAAGAAGAAAAAAGAGGAATTCCAAGATGTACACACTGATGAGGAGGACAGTGCCTCAAAATAAAGTGGACCTGGCTCGCCCGCAGGAGGAGGTGGAGATGAAGTAAATCAAGAAGGAGGAAGGGAAGATGAATAAAAACAAGGGGAAGGCGAAGCTACACCACCGAAGGATCCCCCCACTGAGACAGAAGCATTGAAGAAGAGGAAGGTTTCTCTTAAGAAACCCTTGGCCAAAAGGAAAACCTATGCAAGAAATCCCCAGATGGAGGCCACACTCATAGAGGATGACATCAGTCTAGTCCGCGGAGCAATGGAAGATGCGTCTAAGGACCTCTTACAGAGATATGGAGTAAATAAATAATAGTTGTATGTAAGAGTTGATAAGGAACTAAAATAAATTCAGCGAGCCATTTAATTGAGCCACGCATTACCTACTCTGCCTTCCTCATCAGAGACTGTAGAGTTGGGGGATGACCCAGCCCAACTGATCCGGGTTATTTTTGGCATGAAATGAGAGCGAAGATATAATAAATAAATGCACATAGGTATCATAGATATTAAATAATATAACATAAATGTATCATAGATGCAACCATAAACAAATATGTACAGTAATACATGATTTCTATTAATGAAATAAATGTACAGAGACTGTAAAAATACAGTGTGAAAGACTCGCTAGAATGGTGGCAGCTTATCTCTGAGAAGAGATGTGACGACTAATCTCATTTGCAAGAAGATGATTAAAATGAGCCTCTGAAGACCTTTTTATAATAAAAAGGAATTCCAAAAACCCTAGACATCCAAAAACCTAACCCTAGGAGATGAAGCGCCAAAAGTCATGTGGGCCTCGTTTGGGTAAGTTAGTACATCAACTTCCCAGGGTCGTAACTTTTGCATACGATCTCCGTTTTAGGCATATGATAGCCCGTTGGAAAGGTATCATAGAGGTGATTCCTTTTGGGGGATCAATCATGCCCTTGGATATAATTGAGAAGATCTATCCCAAAAAACCTTCATTTAGGTCCTCAAAATGGCACTGGAAGTTAAAACTGCTAAAAATAGTAAATTGCCAAAATTTCCAGAAAACTGTTTTGAGCCAGTTGGAAAAAGGTGGGTGGCCATCGATATCCACCTAGATCAATCCTCCCTCCTTAGGAAGCAATGGTATCGATTTCATTGAGTGCCCGGGGGAGAGGAAAAAACATTTGTTGAATCTGAATCTTGGTGAGTTGCTTACCTTGCTGGAGACGTCGCGCTTCTCGATTTTTGGAAGGATATCACGAGCATGTGGTTGGAAGGGTTGGACCTTTTTAACCAGTCTAGATACATGATATCATTTTTTGTAGAAGGAACTTTTACACTTTACTACAATGTTGTCGACCTTCTTCTGTTGGATAGAAGGTGCTTGGGCCGAGGTTTTAGTGGTTGCAGTATCCTTTTGTTCACCTTTTGAATAGATTGTGAAGGAGCTAAATTTTGTATTATGATATACTACCTTGCAACACTTTTTAGGTGGGACAGTAGTTAGAACTACCTCTGGTATTCTATAGAGATGACCCACTAGAAAAACAATGACATTGCAAGGTCAAGACTCATAAACAGCATGACCCTTCCACATATATGGTTGGCCCAAGAGAAAATCACAAACATCCAGTGAGGAAACATCACATAATACCTCATCCTTGAAGGGTTGGATGCCGTATAAAAATCGACACTGCTAGTTGACATGAAGATCTTGTCCTTGGCAAAGCCACCCGATGTTGTATGGTTGCAGGTGTGGTGTTGTCAACAATCTCAACTGTTTGATGACCTCTGCTGAGATGAGGTTCTTATGGCTTCTGCTATCAACAATAAAATGTAGTGGGGTCCCCTTCACCCACATCTGTGAATGAAAAAGGTGCTCCCCTCTTCAGGATCTGTTGGTTCTTCTGGTTGAATTGCTGCAGTCACGACAATAGCATTGGGGTCTACGTCGATGATCTGTCTTTTACCAGTATTTTCAGAACCATATTCTAAATCAGGGTTCATATTCTTGTCTTTGATCTTGGACACCAATGAATATTTTGAGTGACATTCATCAGTGTTGTGCTAGGGGATTTTGTGGAAATCGGACCATTTTCTGGTGTCCTTCTTTGTCTTCCCATGACCCTTCATTTCCTGTGGCTTGGACTAGTTTTCAGGAGACTGTTTGTTAGGGTCATCTTTGTCATACTTTGGTTGTTGCATATTTTCAGACCCGAACTCCCGTTTATTCTGGTGCTTAAATTTCTTCTCAATTTTAATAACATATCGATAAGCAGCACCGAGTGATGAGATGTCCAGAAAATCCATTTTAGTTTGGATGTATCTATGTCCCCACGGTATTTCAGAACCAAATGTCATTCAGAATATTTGATACCCATCTTGGTGCACAATGTATGGAAGGTATTGGTGAACTTCATAATTGTTTGGCCCCTCTCTTACCGCAGTGTGGTCCATCTCATGTACTAGTCCTCATAGTTTCCAACAGGGTAATACTGTTCCTTTACCGCATCCACAAAAAAAACCCAAGTGGGCTCAACCCCATATATTCCAGACTTCTTTGTGGAACTTTTCTCCCAATAAGTTTCCCACCAATGTTTGACATGGGGGAGAGATTTAAGGAGTGCGAAGGTGATCTTTTCCCTATCAGAAAAATGGTGAATAGAGAAATAACCATCTAGCAGATTTAACCATTTGTCTAGGGCATCCGCATCTATCTGACCTTCAAATATGGGAATATCAAAATTAACATGTACCTTGAAAGGAGAGGTGATTCCAAAGTGGTTGTTTGATGAAGATGCGCTTGTTTCTATCAGTAGGCATTGAAGGATGTGGGAAAAATATCAATCATTTCATCCCTCTGTCACGTGAGAGCTTGCTCAAGAAACAGATTTATAGGATTGTCTGCTCCATTGTTTTTCTTTTCTTCCACCATGGAGGGTTTCTTGGGCATGCGAGAGCGATTGTATTCAAGAGAGAAAAGATCGATACCCAACTTTCTATACTCGGACCTCGTCAGGGACATGCACTACAAAAAATAATCAAGAGCAGCTTGCTCTAATACCACTAATCTGGGTTATTTTTGGCACGAAATGAGAGTGGATATATAATAAATAAATGGACAGATATATCGCATTTATTCAATAATATAACATAAATGTATCAGATATGCAACCATAAACACAGATATACAGTAATACACAATTTCAATTAATGAAAGAAATGTACAGAGACTGTAAAAATATAGAGTGAAAGACTCGATAGAATGGTGTGATGCAAGAGCATCGTATAAATCCCAAGTGTGTGCCTAAAACCAAGGGGACAGTTGGATGCACAGATGAAATTAAATACATTTTTGTGAAAACGTTGTGAATTTCAAAATCTGAAACATTAATGTAATGGATGGGAGGAAAGTGTAGTTTCATTTATGCCTCGAAGATCCAAACTAATTTTGGAGCGTATGTTCCTATCCGCCGGATGTAATAGGCATTTATGTATGTTTAATGCAAGTAGATAGATTTAAATGATATATTAGACAGTTTTAGGATCTTAAGAGGGAAAATCGACGATAGACACCCTCAACCCTTGTATCATTGTAACAACATGATTCAGAATTCGTAAGCTATAGAGCTACATAGGAGAATAGAAGAGAACAGAGAATTTTATGCATTTTTAGTTGTTGTTATTTACCATGTACAGGAGCACTGGAATTAATATAAGAAATCTTTGATTCCAAATCTATGTGTGTGTTAGGGTTGTTGGAATCACCTGTTAAATGGTATGTTACAGGCTTGTTTGCATTCTCTGTATGCATTTTCTTTCAATGCTATGTGTGTGTGAAGGCTCTAGAATTATATGTTGAATGTTTGAGATCTGGATAAGGGGAGAATGAGTTTTAGTTGTTTCTCTTTCTGAGAACTCCTACAAAGAGTGCAGTGGAGGTTCCGCAAGGAGTGCGTCGACCAGGTTCTGGGTTTCATCTTAGAATTCTCAAGAAGTATATAATTGAGTCTTTACAGGAAGAAGTGTTAGCAAGGCACAGAGCCATGCAAGGTGTGCCCAGGTTGGGTGAGGTATTGGATTTTACAAACCCAAGCGGAAGATTGAAAGACTGTTGTTACAGAGAGCGCAGATTCGAAGGTCCAAAATAACCAAAGGTTATTTGAAATTTGTCATAAGGAGTGTGTGCAGAGACCCTTTTGGAAGCCTTGAATTCACAAGAGAAAGCTCAGAAGTGAGAGAACCTTTGAAGTTTTCAAAAGGAGACGGAGGTCAAAATCGTCTTATGGGAGTTCAGTTCAAGAGGGAGGACACCACGCCATTTGGAAAGAAGTCCTCATGGAGTTGAAAATAGACAGTGGAATCACTTCAATGAGAAGTGCCTAAGTTCCGTGGGCCATTGGATATGATAGACTAGTGGAGGGATTAAGACTGCATGTCTTTCAACACCCACAAGCTCAGGAGGAACCCATAGCCTGGGAGCTGAGGATCAACGTGAGTCATTGATCTTGTTTTATTCGAGCCATCAGATTTCCTTGGGGTTTCAATTTTCATGGGTTTGGAAGGCAGACAAATTCCTGGGTCATTCCAAGTCCTGATTCGTGGGGTATAAGGCGGGAAATCCAGGCCGTTGGATCTCAGCA
>JZKD02S1591890.1:764049-816976 GCA_000966675.3 Picea glauca
ATCACGTATTAGGTTTTTGAGGTGTATAAACCTTTGTTGTGATCGCGGAGGTTATGAAACACCAAATGTCAAAGTCACGCAGGACAGGTGGTGCTGACGTAGTGTGCAGAAAAGGTGAAAGCGGGTGACAGTTGGCGTGAACACATTTCTTGGGAGGAGTCAACACTCTGTTGACTTATCGCATTTCGAGAATCTGCAAGGGAAGAGCACAGGAGCTCAACACTCTGACTCGCGAAGTCGTGAGTTCTGAAATGTGCTTACATTTAGGCATGGGTGTGGTCCTATCAGACTAGGGACTGAAGAGAGGGGGCTTACACCTTATCACATTCACATTTCATGTTTCGGTGATTCCTGAGAGTTGTGTCATTGCACTTGGATTGTCCAACTCGCGAGACCCAAAATCATTGGGGTCTTGGACAAGGGGTTTAATTAACCCTTGTTGTAGTCTAGTGAAGATCCTGTGAGGATCTCAGGCCTGAGGGCAGGGGGTCTGCACCAGTTGTGGTATTAGAGCCCAGAACAAATTCTTTTCTTTCTATAGAAGAGAGAAAAGAGGAATTTTATAGCCATGTTGCCGAGAAGAAAAGAGAGGCAAATACCTGATCCAGCAGTGGAAAGAGAGATGTGTGAATTACGTGTCAGGCTTGATGCTATGGAGATATCACAAAGGTGAATAGTTGACGTTGGAGATATCAGCGAAGATGAAAGTGAAAATGAAGCCAAAAACGAAGGAGAAGAAATTGCAGTCGAAGAAGCTGTAGAAGAATGCTTATTCAGAGTTGTTGCAAGAATAGGTGCCAGGGAAAAAATGGGCATTCCAATGTACGAAGGCAACTTAGACGTTGAAGAGATTCTAGATTGGATTAGGGATATAGACAAATACTTCAACTATGAGGATGTCGAAGAAGACAAAAAAGTTAAACATGTCGTTACCAGACTTAAAGGGCATGCAACATTGTGGTTTGATGAACTACATGTTATTAGGCGTTGCAAGGGCAAGTAGAAAATCAAGAGATGGGATAGAATGGTTGCAAAAATGAAATCCAAATTCATACCCAAGGATTATCAAATCAATCTATGTTGGAGGATGCATAATTTGAGGTAGAAGCTGATGATGGTGAAAGAATACACCGAAGAGTTCTATAGGATAAACATCAGAGAAGGTCATCGGGAAAGTGATGATGAGAAAGTTTCTAGGTATATGAATGGTCTATGATATGATATTCAGGATGAGATGAGCATGATGACCATCTGAACCATAGAAGATGCTTATCAGTTGGCTCTGAAAGCTAAAGAGAAGCTGAGTCAAAAGAAAGGTCAAAGAGGACGAGGCGGAAGTCAAAGCAGAGGCAAGACAATTACCCAAGACAGAACTCAGAAGCCTAAAGAAGAGGGAAGAAACCAAAAATTCAGTCTGAGAGAGGAGGAAGCTCACAAGGGAGGCAGTATGTTGATAGAAATACTTTTCCTCAAGTCAGAGGAAGAGGTAGAGGAGGCAAAGTGAAATGCTTTGTCTATGGAAAAATTGGACATAAATCCTATGAGTGTCCAGATGGGAAGAAAGGTGGTGAAACTCACATTGCCAAAGCTCAAGGATAGGATATTGAGGAAGAAGACACTGAGGGTGGAAGATCTTTGATGATGAGGAAATTTCTCTTGAAGCCAGAGAAGGAGCTAGAGAACCCATCCCAAAGAAACAGTCTATTTCACACTGCTTGCAAGACCAAAGACAGGGTATGCAAGGTCATAGTGGACAGTGGTAGTACAAACAATATTGTATCTATGGAAATGGTAGAAAAGCTGGAGTTGGAGACTGTTGCACATATAAGCCCATATAAAGTCTCGTGGATGCAAAAAGGACATCAGGCAAATGTCACTAAACAGTGTTTAGTTGAATTTAAAATAGGGGGACATAAAGATGAGATTTTGTGTGATTTCATTCCCATGGATGTTTGTCATCAATTGTTGGGTAGACCATGGAAATATGAAAGAAATGTGGTGCATGATGGGAAAAAGAACACATACACTCTGGAAAAAAATGGTAGAACGCACATGTTGTTGCCTATTAAGGATAAACAAGTGGTACAAGAGGTGAAAAACACCGTAATTCTCATGAGTGGGAAGGAACTTCTTAAGGAGGTTAAGAAGAAGGAAGACACAAAATTTATTGTGGTTAGGAAACCCAAAATTGTTTTGAATAGTATGAAAACAGATGACTTGCCGGAAGAAATCTAGGAGTTGCTGGAAGAATTTGTTGATATAATAGTGGACGAACTACCCTGCTCATTGCCACCTATCAGGAGTATAATTCATCACACTGATATTATACCTGGGACCAGTTTTCCAAACAAAGCAGTGTATCAGTTGACGCCACAAGAAAATAAAGAAGTTAAGGGACAGGTCCAGGATTTGATGGACAAAGGATTGATTCAAGAGAGCTTGAGTCCATGCGCTATTCCAACAATGCTCAGCCCAAAGAAATATGGTGGCTGGAGAATGTGTATTGACTCAAGGGAAATCAATAAGATTACCATCAGATACAGGCTTCCTTTTCCAAGGATGGATGACTTGATGGATTTCTTGAGCGGAGCAAAATATTTTTCAAAGATTGATTTGAAAAGTGGATACCATCAAATTAGAATGAGGGAAGGTGATGAATGGAAGACAACATTAAAAACCAATGAGGGGTTATACGAATGTCTTGTCATGCCATTTGGCTTGATGAATGCATCGAGAAACTTCATGAGGTTAATGAACGAGGTTCTGAAGGACTTCATTGGAAAATCTATGATTGTATATCTTGATGATATATTAATCTTCAACAAAACTGAATCAGAAAATTTGAAGCATTTAGGTGCCATGATGAGGAGATTGCAACAAGTGAAATTGTTGATCAATATGAAGAAATCATGATTTATGAGGACATAACTCATTTATTTGGGTTTTTTATCTCTTCAAATGAATTGAAAATGGATCTAGAGAAGATAAAGGCAATTAAGGATTGGCCATCGCCGAAGAGCGTATTCAAAGTTCAAATCTTCCATGGGTTGGCTAGCTTCTACAGGAAATTCATCCTAAACTTTAGTGAAATTAGCACACCGATGATGGATACGGTGAAGAAGCGGCATAAATCTTTTCACTAGACAGACGAAGCGGAGAAGAGCTTCAACCTGCTAAAAAGGAAGATCATTGAGCAACTGATTATGGTTTTGCCAGACTTCAGCAAGACATTCTAGGTCAGGTGTGACACGAGTGGATTTGCCATTGGAGTGGTCTTGAGTCAAGACAATAGGTCGATCGTGTATTTTAGTGAAAAATTGAATGAAGCAAATATCAAGTACTCCACGTATGACAAAGAATTATACACAGTCATACAAGCATTGAAGAAATGGAGGCACTATTTGGTTCCCAAAGAGTTCATTTTTTACATCGATAATCACACTTTGAAATTCATGACTTGACATGAGAAGTTGAACCAAAAACATGCTAAATGGGTTGAGTTCATGCAGAATTTTACTTTTACGATTAAGCATATTTCTAGAACTGCTAATAAAGTTGTTGACACCTTGAGCAGGAAATGTTTGCTTATGCAGGAATTCAGAGTCAAGACTTTGGGTTTTGATAACCTCAAAGAATTGTACTGGGATGATCCATATTTCAAAGAGGCATATGAGGCATATGAGAATCAAATTCTTAGGGGCAAAATCCAATGGACCAAATACATGATCCAGGATGGATTATTGTTCAAAGGTAATCAACTATGTATTCTGAAATGCTCCATGAGGGAGAATCTGCTGAAGGAGAAGCACAACGGAGGATTGGTCGAACACTTCGGTTATGGAAAAACATTCTCAAAGATGAATGGCTCATATTACTAGTCAGGGATGAGAACAGATGTGAAGAAATTTGTGGATAGATGTAGAATTTGCCAGCACACAAAGGGAAAGAGGAAAAACGCAGGGTTATACCAGCCCTTACCCATACCCGAAAGGCCGTGGGATGCAGTGAGCATGGATTTCATATTAGGAGCGCCAAGGACATAAAGGGGATATGATTCAATCTTTTTAGTGGTGGACATATTTTCAAAGATGGCACATTTCATACCATGCCAGAAAACCAGCGACACAACTCACATTGCGAACCTATTTTTCAAGGAAGTCATCAGACTTCACGGCTTGCCAAAGAGTATTGTTTCTGATCGAGATACCAAGTTCGTGGGACATTTCTGGAGGACCTTATGGAAGAATTTGGGACAAACTTGTCTTTTAGCTTAGCATATCATCCTCAGATGGATGGATCACATTCTGCCACAGGCGAAATTTTCTTACAATGACTCACTCAATAGAAGCACAGGGCAGATTCCATTCCATATTGTATATGGAATGCAACAAAGGGGATTTTCTGAGTTGAAAGATTTAGAACAAGCTGAATTCAGGAGTTCTAGTGCAGAGGACTTTGCAAAAGGAATGAAAAAGATTCATAGTAGAATTAGGGAGCGGTTGCAGAGTTCAAGTCAAGAGTACAAGCATAGAGCAGATCAATACAGGTGAGAACTTCAATTTGAAGTTGTCATTTGATTCTTGCGCATTTGAGAAAGGATAGATTCCCAAGGGGGACATACAACAAGCTTAAGATGAAAAATATCGGATTGTGAAAGGTCATAAGGAAAGTTGGGGAAAATGCATATGATATTGAATTACCCATTGGGGTCGGAATCTCACTGATATTCAATGTCACGGATTTGTACCCTTACAGAGTTGAAGAAACAAGAACATAAGATGAACAAGAAAAGATTCAATGGACGAAACAAATGCCTGTAGTTGAAAAGCCACAGATGGAAAGCATAATTGACAAGAGGATTAGCATAAAGACCAGGAGAAAAGAGTATTTTGAATAATTGATCAAGTGGAAAGGACATCCAATTGAAGATGCCAGCTGGGAGAATGAAGCAGAAATTCAAAGGCATGGACAGACTGTGCAAGATCTCATGAACAGGAGTTCATGAAAATTTTCAAGCAAGGGAGTATGATGTAGGAGCATCATATAAAGCCCAAGTGCATGCCTAAAACCAAGGGGATAGTTGGATGCGTAGATGAAATTAAATACGTTTTTGTGAAAACCTTTTGAATTTCAAAATCTGAAGCATTAATGTAATGAATGGGAGGAAAGTGCAGTTGCATTTATGCCTCAAAGATCGAAACTGATTTTGGAGTGTATGTTCCTATCCGTCGGATGTGATAGGCATTTATGTGTGTTTAATGCAAGTAGGTATATTTAAATGATAGATTAGACAGTTTTAGGAGCTTAGGAGGGAAAAAAGACGATAGACACCCTCAATCCTTGTATCTTTGTAACAACATAATTCAGAATTCGTAAGTTGTAGAGATGCGGAGGAGAATAGAAGAGAATAGAGAATTTTATGCATTTTTAGTTGTTGTTATTTACCATGTACAGGAGCACTGGAATTAATAGAAGAAAGATTTGATTCCAAATCTATGTGTGTGTTAGGGTTGTTGGAATCACCTATTAAATGGTATGTAATAGGCTTGTTTGCATTCTTTGTATGCATTTCCTTTCAATGCTATGTGTGTGTGCAGGCTCTAGAGTTCTATGTTGAATGTTTGAATTCTGGATAAGGGGAGAATGAGTTTCAGTTGTTTCTCTTTCTGAGAACTCCTGCAAAGAGTGAAATGGAGGGTCTGCAAGGAGTGAGTCGTCCAGGTTCTGGGTTTCATCTCAGAATTCTCAGGAAGTATACAATTAAGTCTTTACAGGAAGAAGTGTTATCAAGGCACAAAGTCGTGCAAGGTGTGCACAGGCTGGGTGAGGTCTTGGATTTTACAAACCCAAGAGGAAGATTGAAAGACTATTGTTGTAGAGAGTGCAGATTTGAAGGTCCAAAATAACCAAAAGTTATTTGAAATTTGTCACAAGGAGTGCGTGCAGAGACCCTTTGGAAGCCTTGAATTCGCAAACAAAATCTCAGAAGTGATAGAACCTTTAAAGTGTTCAATGGGAGACAGAGCTCGAAATCATCTTGCAGGAGCTCAGTTCAAAAGGGAGGACACCACGTCATTTGGCAAGAAGTCCTCGTGAAGTTGAAAATGGATGGTGGAATCGCTTCAAGTAGAAGTGTCAAATTTTCATGGGCCGTTGGATCTGATAGACTAACAGAGGGATTAAGAATGAGTGTCTTTCAACACCCATAAGATCATAAGGAACCCATCACCTAGGAGTCATTGATCGTGTTTTATTTGAGCCGTCAGATTTCCTCAGGGTTTTGGGGTTCGTGGGTTTGGAAGGCAGACCAATTCCTGGGTCATTCCAAGTCCCGAGTTGCGAGGTATAATGTGATAAATCCAGGCCGTTGGATGTCAGCAGCAGGAGAATTGTTGGATCAACCCCCCCATCATATCGCGTATCAGGGTTTTGAGGTGTATAAACCTTTGTTGTGATCACGAAGGTTATGAAATGTCGAATGCCAAAGTCACGCGCAATAGGTGGTGCTAACGTAGTGTGCAGAAAAGGTGAAAGTGGGCGACAGTTGGCGTGAACATGTTTCTTGGGAGGAGTCAACACTCTGTTGACTTATTGTGTTTCATGAATTCACAAGGGAAGAGCATGGGAGCTCAACACTCTGACTCACGAAGTCACAAGTTGAGAAAGGTGCTTACATTTAGGCATGGGTGTGGTCCTATCGGACTAGGGACTAGAGAGAGGGGACTTACACCTTAGCCCATTCACAATTCACGTTACGGTGATTGCTAAGAGTTGTGGCATTGCCATCATATTGTCCAAATCGTGAGACCCAAAATCATTGGGGTCTTGGACAAGGGGTTTAATTAACCCTTGTTGTGGTCTAGTGAAGATCTTGCATGGATCTCAAGCCCGAGAGCAGGGGGTCTGCACCATGGTGGCAACTTATCTCTAAGAAGAGATGTGACGACTACTCACATTTGCAAGAAGATGATTACAATGAGGATCTGAAGGAATTTTTAAAATAAACAGAAATGCTAAAAACCCTAGACATCCAAAAACCTAACCCCAGGAGATGAAGCACCAAAAGTCATGTGGGCCTCGTTTGGGTAAGTTAGTACATCAACTTCCCTGGGTCGTAACTTTTGCATACGATCTCCATTTTAGGCATATGATAGCCCATTGGAAAGGTATTGTGAAGGAGATTCATTTCTAGGGCTCAATAATACCTTAGGTTATCATTGAGAAGCTCGATCCTAAAAACCTTCATTTAGGCCCTCAAAATGGCACCAGAAGTTAAAACTGCTAAAAATAGTAAATTGCCAAAATTGCAAGAAAATTGTTTTGAGCCAATTGGATAAAGGTGGGTGGCCACCGATATCCACCTAGATCACAAAATTTGATGAATGGAAGATGCAATAGAGGCTTGACTTCAAAAATTTCAATAAGAAAAGGAACAGGCTACAAAAGCCCTGAAAAAAGAGAAAGAAGAAATCTTGGAGCAACTACGAGTTGTGTGGTACTCTGTGATAGCTTATGAAAATGATAAATATGAGTTTTGAGTGATGCTCGAGGAAGACAAGGAGAAGATATAGAGGGAAAAGGACCAACTACTCCCAGAGTAGACTATAGTCAAAGAAGTGGTGAGCAGAACACTTCGTTCTATGCTAGGCTTGGCACAGGAGGAAAATGAGGCAGTCGAAGTTCAAGTAACGAAGCTTGTTGAGGCCATCCAACAACTTCAAGCAAGAGTAATGGAGTTGGAGCTTCAAGCAGTACCAAGAACTCTATAGGAAGTGTGTGATTAGAGGGAAGAAGCCACCAAGAGCACAGTGGAAAGAATCAGAGTCCTCACCTCAGAAAGCAAGAAGATAAGAAACAAAAGTGCACAGAATTACGAACACCTCACGAAAGATCCAAAGCTTAGGAAGTTGAAAGCCTAGCTACAGGAGGCGTATAAGCAGGAACTGACAATTTAAGAACATATGAAGTCGCTCACTGTAGTCCAGAGAATGAAGAGATCACAAGAACAATGTGCGGTCCAATAGCATATTACTATCATCCAGGGCAGAGTCATGGAGGTCACACAGAGGCTACAACTGGTGCAGGATGAAGCCTACACGATGTTTGAATAGATAGAGGGAGAAGGTTCACAACTAGACCAAGTGGTTGTGATGGTAAAACAATGCCTGGAAGGGCCTGTTACAGAGAAACTGATCCAGGAGGCTCGGGCGAGGTAATAGGTTGAGGTATCTCAAGCTAAGCTCGACGCCTTCGACATAGTGTTGCCTAGATATGAGTGACTTGGGATGAGTCACAAGTGAGTGTTGGGGGTTTGTTGGCCCTCGACCAAGTTTTGAGGGAAGATTGGTTGGGTTTGACCACTTTTGTACTTCGATAGGTTGTTCAAATATGGAACGCCCAGGAGGAGCTGAGATCACGAAATCTCACTTATTCTATGGACCCAGCAAGGGGTGTATTAGGGTTTTGGGATGTCGACCCATGGATTTACCCATGATTAGGCCTTGTTGTAAGGGATGTAAAAGTATATATAGGAAGGAATGTAATGTAGAAGGGGTGTTCTTAGTGCAAGAAATGTAGTATGTAGCTAAGTGCATAAGTTTCTAAGTGCAAGAGGCAAGTAGTTCTGAGTTTCTTTGTGCAACATAACATGTTTGTAAGGCTTCCTGCTTGAGAGAGAAGTTGGCTCTACGCCTTGACCTGATTTTGGGAAGGTGGATCTGGTGCTTAGTGCACAAATTACCTGTCCAGTGTGAAGCTTGGATCTATGTCTTAGTACATAGGAGCGAATGGATGTAAGACATTTAAGACTAATAAATAAGAAGAAGTCATTGGTGGAAGTAGCCCCACACTGGGGTGAACTACGTAAATCTTGTGTTGATGGTTTGTTTTGTGCTGTAATGTTTATGCTGTGAATTTTATTAGTGCATTGAATGTTATGAATGATAGATAGATCCATGGATGTTTAATGCTTTGTATATGTTGAATGTGTTAGATTTGACTTATGATGTTAAGTGCGATGTGTATTTTTTCATTATTACTACGCTGAAATGTACTTAGGGTTTGATATGAAATGTGAATGAATTAATATATATTGTTCCTAAGTACCTTGTGAAGTGTTGTAATCACAGATCTGTGTCCCAATCTGGTTACAAACACCTGATCCATGTAACCCCCCTGCCTCTACCTCGGGTGAGACTTTGTCTGCTTTGCAAGTGTTGCCGAAAGGGTCGATAGTTAGGGTTTTGTTGGTGTGTTGTTGAAGCGTTGAACACTGGGTCTACCCCTATGCCAACAACACTTGAGAGATGATTGTTCCCATGTCATCAGTGATATCAATCCTTAAGGTTATACACAACCTAAGGCTAATTTAGGGAAGTCAAAAGGGGATAGCAGGAACAAAGGAAAAATTGTCTCCCAAAGTGGCAAATACGGTTTTTTATTATGTTTTATTATTTCTTTATTGAGGATACTGGATTGCTGAAGGTTCTAGACATCAACTATTTTTGGATATTTTGGATATTATATGTTTGGATATAATTTGAAATATCATTGATATTTAAATTTCAAATTGTGGAATTTATTATGGGAGCCACAAGGATGGATGTTTTTGATTGATTATCTAATTATGTTTATTTTTGTTAAAGAAATTAAAGGGAGTTTTTTTTTTTTTTGTAAGTGAGTGTGAAACCCTGTATTACTGAAAGAAGTTATGATACAAAAAAGCAAGGGGAATCCCTTGATCTTCCAAAAGAAAACCAGATCAGGGATTTCGTAGTTGCGCTATCCGAGATAGCAAGGAGAGGTCTGGGACACCACCATGGGAAACCGACCGATTCCTCCATAAACCAGTTTGAAGATGAAACCATAACATATACAAAAACATAAACAAAAAATAGGGGTAGATCCTATACTGAAAACACCTTGACCTGGGGTTGAACCTTCGCTAGTCAAGGATGATGGGATGTCTTGCGTTGCCATCCTTTCTTGCCTCGTTCTCCTTCCTCTACTCCACCATGCACATCTTCCTGATACAAGCTGATGTTCCACTCTGGTCTACTGGAGTAATTTCCATGTGGTGGACATAGCGTAAGTAAAGGTGGAATTGGCCTATCATTCGATCCATTTTATCCTTTTGGCTCCTCTATTCCTCAGCTAGTCTTTTTGCACTAGCCTCCAGGTTTCTAAGGTGACTGAGAATTTCTGTGAGCACCTTCTTGTGGTCCTCGATAGCCTCCCTGCGGGTCTCTTTCCGGTCAGCGTTCATCTTGCCTATCATCATTTTTATTTGCTAGGCCTCCTCCACCGTTTTGTGGTAGAGGGTTTTTCTGGGCTACTTGGCCCCTGGGTCCCTTAGCCCATCTGCTTCTTGAATTAGTTATGTCCAGGCTTTGCCCTTGTGTGTGGTGTTGATTTCTCTCTCCCACCTATTGATAATCGCTTTTCCCTTTTGATCGATCTGCGTGAGGAAGGTACCCTTAGGTTCTCTAGCCGCTTTCTCCATCCTTGTGATCCTCTGGGTGCTTGTCAGAGGTTATTCACCCTGGGGGCCTCTCTTACTATGGGTTTTCTTCATTCTTACCATCTCGACTTGCTTGTGGTGGTTTTTTTCTTGGGTTCTTCTCATGTGCCTATTCGCCCCTTCCTGGTATGTAATATGGGCTCTATAGTTGCTTCTCTATGGTTTGTGGCTATTCCTGGTGTTTCTTACTTTATGGGCTTTCACCATATGCGGGCTTGTCCCAACAATCATGGACTACTCATAAAGGTGTACCTTCTGGTCCTTTTTCACTGTTTCGGAGTGTGTGATCTTGGGATCCCTATCGTCATCTCTGCGCCAATCCTTTTCCCTACACATTGTACGACAATCATTACCCCTCCCCGTATCTATACTTGGGTGAAGTGAACCCATACTCAGCCATTGGGAACCCTTTTGTTCCTTGTCCTTTGCCGCCTGCTGATTAACTTTTCTTCTTTCCCACGGGAAACCCCTGTACTTCTCCTTCTTGATAGGATCGTGGTGTTGTACCTTCTCTTATTGTGTGACCTGGAACTGCATTGTAATTCATTTTTGGGTGATAGGATATCAGATTATGCCTGGATCCTATATTCTCATCAGTTATTTCTGTGCCTCCATCCTCGATGTGGTCGTCCATACTTTGGCTATCGTAACAATATTTTCCCGCTACTTGGCTATAGTCAGTTCAGAACTAACCATTCAGAATGCTACTCCAGATGGTGTCCATTTATGGTCCTTCCTTGTCGACCCCCTCATTAGATACTCTATCCGCCAATCCATTTGTTGACCTCTGCACCCAACACAACTCCACTATGATCCCCATCCGTAAGTGCTCCTGAATTTTTTACAGGAACTGTGCCAAGCACCAGTGCCTCTGAATTTTTCCCACTCTGGTACCATTTTGGAGTATCATTACTGTGTTGATAACCAGTGTGGAATCTCCTTCCACTATTAGGTTTATCATCCCTTCCCATCTTAGAATCTCGAGGCTAGTCTCCAGGGCTCCGAATTCTTCAGAGTTGTTGGTTGAGTTTCCCAGACTCCCAGCATACAGTCGGATGATATTTCCTTTACTGTCCCTGATTACTCCTCCCATTCTTGCTCGTCCTGGGTTACCTTTCGATGCCCCGTATAAATTCATCTTGAGGGAGCCTAAATGGTGGGGGTTTCCAGTTGCGCTCACCTACTTGGAGTTCCGGTGGCCATCTTACCTAATTGGGGTTGTGTCTGTATTTTAGGTGGAAGGATTCTAGAATGTGAGAGTCCTGGTCTGTGAGTTCCTCTTCTTCTGTCTGGTAGTTGCAGCTCTATATCATTTCCTTTTTCATGGAGATTATTGTTTCCTTGATCTTCCCTTCTGGCCATATTTGGTTCCTGAAGATGTGTTGGTTCCTTTCCTTCCATATTGCCCATATGATCATTCCTGGGATGAGGGTCCAACAGAGGTTCACCTCTTCACTTTCACTGTAGTTCTCTTTCCAAGTATTGATAGTTGTAGAGATGTTACCTTGGATCCTATTTGATTGTTAGAATATACCTTCCACCCAGTCCCAGATTTCTGCTATGTAGGTGCATTCATCAAGGAGATGATTCATTGTTTCTTCCTTGGCTTGACAGAGGTGACATCTGGAAGGACCTATGAATCCTCTTTCCTTAGGTTTTCCCAAGTTAGAATTCATTTGTGGAGTATTAACCATTGGAAAATTTTAATTTTTGGCCAATGGGGGTCGTTCCAGAGCTTATCCCATTGTTGTGTTGGCTCTTCTTGGTCTCGGTCCGTGATATAAAGTTGGAATTCTTTTAGATTGAATTCCACATCATCTTCTGTCCCCACCTCAGTTGGTCATTTCCTTTCGTGACTGCAATTTTTTTTCTCCCCAATTCCTCCTCCACCTCTTTTACTGTTGTTGCGATTTGGGCTCTAATCTATGGGGTGAGAGTGTTCCAGATTATCCATTTGTTGCGATATGTTTCTTGTTTCCAGTAATGGTAGACTATGGTTTAGCCTTGTGCGATCAGTTCCTATTGGAGTGCCTCCTTGTCAGATTTCTCCATTTCGGGTTCCTGTTGCCAGGCGTCCTCACAGAATCTGGTTGTTCTACCATTCCTGACTTCCCAAAAGCTGTATGTTTGAAACCAGGCTTTGTTGCGCCAGGCTAGGCCCCAGATGGTTGAACCTTACCTAATGCCTCTGAAGCATATTTTGTCCTGGTCACTTATTTCTAGGGCATACTTTTCCTTCCACATGTTTACCCATGGTGTAGTAGTTTCTTTGACCCAACGCCACCAGAGTTTCGCCCTGTAGGCATCATTGGTCACTTGCGGGTCTTGTAGCCCCATACCTTCTTTGCTTTTTGGTTTACAAACCTTCTCCCAAGCCACCAGGGCCCATTTTTTCCTTGTTTCCGCTCCTCTCCATAGGAATCCCCTTTGGATGGTTCTTATTTTTTGTAGAATTCCCTTGGCGGTTGGGAAAACAGACATCATAAAGGCTGGAATTGCTTGCAAAACAGACTTGGTCAAAATAATCTTTTTGGCTAGGTTGAGGGATCTATATGTCTAATTTTTCACCCGTTCCTGTAATTTATTGATTATTCCTTCCCAAGTGAACATTGTTTAGGCTTTGTTTGTCAGGGGTATGCCCAAGTACTTAGTTTGGAGTGCTTTGTGTTCAAAGCCTAGAATGTTGGCCAAATTCCTTTGGATTGTGTGGTTGGTATTGAAGAAGAAGATCATAGACTTGGAATGGTTGATCTCTACACCCGAGGCTTCTCAAAAATCTTCTAGGATTTGTTTGTAGGATTTGTCTTCCTTAACCATGGGTATGCCATGAATTAAGGTGTCATCCATGAACTGTTGGTGCGTGGAAGTAGGGAAATTTTTGAAAGGTTTGATACCTGTTATTTCACCTGTTGCAGTTGCGCTTTTAATGCTTTGACTAAGACCTTCCATCATCAGAATGAAAAGGAAGGGAGACAATGGGTCTCCTTGTCTGATGCCTCTCGTGGGCTAGAAAGGTTTGGTTGGGGCTCCATTTATTAGCAGTGAGTAGCTTGTTGTGGACACTAGGCTAACTATCCAGCTGATCTAGTGCAGGGTGAAACCAAATTATTCCAAGGTCTTGACCATATAGTGCCAGCTAATTTTGTCATAATATTTTGCTAGGTCCATTTGTATTATCATTCCCCCTCTCTTCTAAAGCTTCAGGGTGTGGATCAGCTCGTTGGCATGGATAATATTGTCCATTATTTGTCTTCCTTCCACGAAGTCTGCCTATTCTTGTGAAATCAATGAGGGTAGGAGGGGTTTCAATCTATTTTCTATAACTTTGGAGATTATCTTATAAACAACATTTCACAGTGCTATAGGTCTGTAATGATCAGTGGTTTTGGATTTATTTTCTTTGGGGATTAGTGTAATCATTGTATCATTTAGCTCTTTTAAAATGGAGGATGACCTTCTAGTGTCTTCCACTACCCTATAAACATCTTGTTTGACAATTTCCTAGCAAGATTTGAAAAACTCCACTGTGAAGCCATCTGGACCTAGGGCTTTCCCGTTGGGCATCTCCTAGAGTACTTGGTCAATTTCCTCCTCCGCAATGGGTTTGTTCAGGTTGCTATTTTGTTCCTCGGTGACCAGGCGGGGGATATGCTGGATTATCCTTTGTATGGCCTCCATTCTGTCCTGGTTGGGTTCCTGGGTTATCCCGTGGAAGTGGTTTACTAGAGTAGTTTAGATCTCCTTATGTGACTCTCTCTCTATTCTTTCATGGTCCTTAATATTCAGTATTTTTCTATGGGCTCTTCTATCCATGGTTTTTCTATGAAAAAACTTGGTGTTATGTTATCCTTCCTTTAGCCATATAATATGGGACTTTTTTCACCATAGTGTTTCTTCCTATTGGAATCAATCTTCCCATTCCTGGGTCATCTGGATATCTGCCTTTTTGTTGTTCCTCCGTATATCCCTCTGAAATGCAGGTTTCCTGGAGTTTTTTCATTTTTTATTCTATGTTGTTTTTTTCTTGGTTTGTGTTCCCAAAAGTATCCTTGTTCCACTCCTTGAGCCTATATTTGATATAATTTAGTTTCTTATAGAGTTTGAACATCCTTTTCCTTGGCTCTCGTTTCTCCTACTGCCACCATTGTTTGATTCTTTCCTTGAAGGTCAGGTGTTCAATCCAAAATTTCTCAAATCTGAAGGGTCTATTCTTTGGTGTGGTTTGGAAGCCTTCTTCCAATTTCACTAGCCAGTGATCTGATCCCCCCAAGGGAGGATGTTGCAATCTAAGGTTAGCCCCTGCATAATGTTTGACTCCAATACTAGGAATATGTCGAGTCTTGTTGCTACCTGATACTAGTTCATCCGTTTATTGTTTCAGGTGAACTGGCCATTATTAGTTTTGAGGTCTACCATCTCCATTGTGTCTATGAACTTTGAGAATTCTTCTGCATCCCTATTGAGTCTTCTTCTCCCTCCTCTTTTCTCCGCAAGTGATGTTCTGATGTTGAAGTCCCTTGCCAGGATCCATTGGAGGTTGTTGGATCGGTTTTTAAGGTCTTCTAAGTCCCGTATCATTCCTCTCTTTTCCTCTGACACCTAGGGCCCATACACATTAGTGCATAGAATCACCTATGTGTTTCCAATGATTTACATGCAAACTGTGAGGGTGTCCCTGGTCACTTTGGCTACTACTAGGCTCAGTACTTGTGGGTTCCACAAGGTGAGAATTACTACTTCCATATGGTGGCCTCCGACAACCACCATATTGTACTTGTGCCATTGTTGTTTACTAATTTCGTCCATTCTATCTGTATTGCATTTTGTTTCTTGTATAAAATAGAGATTCATTTGTTCTTGATTTAGTATATTCCTAAGGATTCTTTGCCTTCTTGGGTTGTATAGGCCTCTTATATTCCAGGTTATAACCTTCATTTTAAACATGTGGGGGGATTTGGGGAAGAGTTTCTTGATCTTACCTAAGTTTATCAGTAGCACTCCAAGCTCCTGTAGGGCTACACTATTTTTTTTCCTGCCTTTTTTCCTCCACGTATGCTTGGGTGAGAGCTGTGGTTTTCCCTTGCCTGCTTTGATTCCTAAGTGTCCAATCTCCCCATGTGTGCACTTTAGTCCTTTGGATTGGGCTTCCTCCCTTAGGAGAAACAAGTATTGAATGCAGTCAAGTTGCTCTGTTGGAACATTGTCTACCCCCTGTCTTTTCCATTGCTCCAATATGTTCAGGAGATCTATCCCTTCCCTTTCCACAAGGTCTTTGAGATCAAGATCTTTTGTTCCTACTTCACTTGGGATCATTTCCACATCTCCCTCTACTTCTTGCATGGGGTTGTTGTCATCTTTGATTTCTCCATCCATTAGGGTTGTGCAACTCCCTTGTTCCTTCTTGTTACTTGGTCGATCAACAGGCTTGTTTGTTGCTTGTTCTTTGGTTTCTTGAGATTTTTCTGAATCCTTTTCATTTTCTATCCCTTTGTTGTTTTTGTCCCTTCCTTCCATTTTATTCTATGTCTCCGAGTTATTTCTTGCTGGGGTTTTGCTCTGATTTTTGTTTTCTCTACTTCTGGGGTTCGGTTTTATAAACCCATCCTCATCTTGCTGTGGTTTGGGGCTTTTCACTTCCTGTTTTTTATTCAGAGGGAATTATCTGATCAGGTGCCCATGTGCATGGAATATTTTGCATCTGAAGGGGATCTGTTCGTAATCTATGTTTTGGATCCATTCCTCATCCCTAAATTCCATACTTATGGCTTCTAGGAGTGCTCCCGACACATCCATTTCTAT
The DNA here is from genome assembly GCA_000966675.3 of Picea glauca. Lineage (NCBI taxonomy): Eukaryota > Viridiplantae > Streptophyta > Pinopsida > Pinales > Pinaceae > Picea > Picea glauca. The sequence goes on from JZKD02S1591890.1 coordinate 780,368, forward strand.
GCAGATTCTTGCATAAGATGTATCTATCCCTTTTAGGCTAGCTTCTAAGGTATTCACATATTTCCCCAATTTGTTTCCTATTGCTTCGAAAGTAGAGAGTAACTAGTAGTCTAAATGTAAGGAATAAAATCTCAGCCAGACCGACACCTTTTTGAAAGTCTCTTTTTGTGGGGAGAAATTTTCTTTGCATGGTCGCATGTACAGTCTTGCTGAGGCATGGAAGTATGGGCCTCAATCAAAGACTCTATCCCTGTCCTCCAGGTTCATGAATACTACTGTGAAGAAGCCTTTCGAGCCTAGGTGGTGCTCCACTTCTCCATTTGGCTTCCAATGTTATTTAATCCAGATGCACAACATTCTTTCTGTGGGCCAAAAACCCATGAAATTCCATATTAGCACATGCATCTTCATCTGGTCCCTGTAGAGTTGCATTTTTGGATCCTTCAGTATCACCTTGGGAATCATTGTTGTTTTGAGTTTGCATGGGTTGCGCCCTTCTTCCCCGTTGGGCGTCGATGTGTCTTGCACCTTCCTGTGACGTTCTCTAACTTCTTCTCCCATGCACTCACTTCTTCCTTGGTTCCTTTCCTGACATTTTTTCGGGTCTGATCCCGAGGTGCCTGTCACTGGTGCCTTGAAAACTACGCCTCTTGGTCGTTTCCCTCTATCTCTCACTACTTGTTTGTATGAAGGGGTACCCTTACCCCCCCCCTTTGGTGCTCATGTTTTCCTATGCTATGGCCACGACTGTCAAACCCTAGCTTGCAGTTGCTCCGCTCTCTTGGAGGAATGATTATTATTCTAAGAAATTAAAGGGAGTTATAAGGGGTCCCACCTACTAGTTATTATTTAATAAAAAGACCCTTTATTATTATTATTAGTAATTATTCCCCTAAACTAAAGTTATTTGATTTTTATTTAACTTAACTAAATGAGGTAGTTGAACTAATTCAACTAATTTGGAATGCATAAAATCCAAATGAGAATGAAGAAAAAGGGGAGAATAAAACGAGAAAGCATACTAAGGTTTGATATTAAGTTTTATTGAGTTCAGTTTTCATTCATTCTTGAATTAATCAAAGGCCTAATTCTCTTTTATGACAGCATGCTCCTATTGTAGACAACAAGGTTCAAAGTTGAATCATATCATTTAGACGCTTGTTTTCATAGGTGTTGATCTATCTTTGATAGTCTGTGTAGACTTGTTTGTTTATGAATTAAATTTCATGACTGATAAAGGATATTGTGCAGAGTCAAGTGGGCAACAGTCTGTGGCAAGTTGATCCAGATTTTAAAGTTCAATTTTTACTTCTTGTCAGAGTCTTTTTGTATGGTTTTCATTGGAGATATCTAAGTTTGACCTTGGTCCATGCCCCCCACAGGGATTTTGTAAATAGAACCATTATTTTGATTTCTTGGAATGAAATAAAGCGATTTTTATTCTGTCTCATCTATGTTCGTATGGGACTTGGTATTTTTTCTTTTGATCTCCACATTTTCTTCTGCAATCTGATATATTCATAAAATTGTATAAAAATGTTATATTTTTGCAACCATATTTTATTCAAAAAATCATCCTAAGCCCTTGTAATTAATACTTGTGGATTGGGAAACACGTTTTGAGGCTATAAAAATAGGGTAACATTCCCCCCTATCTTGCCTTAGCCAAGAAAGATCCGAAAATGCTTGAGTAAGATAATTTCATATTTTTTCCTCAACATTTATTTGGCGACCATACTGGGGTGATCTTCAATATCTCTCTGGTTGACTATAAGCTTGATTTTCATTGAATATTTTTATATTTCTGATATTGATTCTTTGACTGTTTCTTTTCTTCATGATTGTGCCTATTGTAAGGCAACCCAATATTGAGCCCGGTCTTAAAGATCAGACCAACATTGCTTTAAATTTGTTTAATACCATCTTAGAAACTGCTAATACCTGGGTTGAGCTTGAACGCTCATGGGTAGCGATTGAACAAGACATAAGTGTCCAAGAATGTTGGGAATCTAGGAAAAGACACCCTAGAAATCAAATTTAGCTCTCTTTTTCCTACAATTTTGATCTTCTTTTCATGTCCTTAAAACCTTGTATCTCTAGGATAAGAAGAGTTTTATCATCTAAGATTAATCCTATTGCTTAAATAGGAAGAAGAACATTGTTTTTTCAGTCCAACAAAGTACTCTAAGGATAACTTTGTTTGATTCAGCCAATTCATATTTCTCTCCCTTACCTATCGTGAACTAGATGGAATATAGTGGTGGCTCTAGTGGCACTAGTGGTGCCTCTTTGATGCAGGCATGCAGTCGCAACCACACCCACTCTCAGGATCGATCAATCAATTCCTCGAGCCGAAGCGACTCTTTCGATTCCATGCTAAAATCTCTGGTAGCAACCCGATCCACAGGTCCTTCTTTGCCCTGTCACGACTTTCTGCATGCACCCGTGACCTTTCCCCGACTCAGTTTTGGGTTTTGGGGTTTTGCGATCCCCGTTGTCGAAAATTTTTGTCCTTACGAACTCCCGACCTCCGATTCGCTGATGCGCTTTAGCCTTAGCCCCTCCTGGATATGCCCTGGTCCATGCAACCAATTCTCATAAGACCGCAGCCTTATGTCTTTCGGTATTCGGGGTTTCATTTTTTTTTATGTCGAGAACCTCTGTCCCCTCGAACTCCTGATCGTCGATTTGCCGATACGGCGCTTTATTCGTTAGCCCTTCTGGATAAGCTCCTGGCCTATATGACCGCTATTCCCTGTGACCGTAGTCTTACCTCTCGTCGGGGTTTTTGACATCGAAATGACGAAAGGCATAAAAATTGTGCCCACAGGATTCCCGATATCCCGATATGACGTCAGTTGGCCCCCACACAACGGAGCTTTCCTCCTTATCCGATACGCTAATAGCTGGCCCACAATGACACTTTTTTCCTTGTCGTGATTTTGAACCTCGCAATTCCTAATTGTAAGGACTACTTCTCCATGGGATTTCTGATATCCCGACTCACGATTTCCCGATTGACGATTCTCCTACCGAGACTTTCCCCGATGGCCCCGATTGTTGCCATGCGTCCCAAGAATGGACAGTCCTGATCTCTTCTCACAATTTCGCGACTTCTGATGTCTCTACTTTCATGACCTCAGGAACTCTGATTTCCTGAGTGTCGATATACCGATTTGACTTTTCTATCGGGACTTTCTCCGATCATCTGGATCTCCATCACGTGTCCCCAACTGATGGATGACCCTGATCCAATCTCGTTGTTTCGGATTTTTTAATGCTCCAATGACAAAAATCCTCTGTCAACTCAGAACCCCAGTAGCCGATATACCGACGGGTCGTTCGATCTCTACCACGTGTCCCCAAAAATGGACGGCTCAGATCAGTTCCGGTTAATTTCCCACAGAAATTCCTGATCTCATGTTTGCGAGATCTCCGATATCCCGATATGCGATATCCTGATGGCCAGGCCTCATCGGGATTTTCCTCCTCCTGTCCACGAAGGTAAACCTCGTGCAACTCCTGTCCAATCTGATGGCTGACGGCTAATTTTCTCCAGATCTGACGGTTCAGATCATATCCTCCTCGGTGCGCTCCCTGGTGCTCCTCCGAACATAGAAACTAACGGTTCAAATCTCCTCCTCCAGCCTATCTAACGGTTGCTGTGCTCCCTCCTGAGATTGCACACTTCCTTCATGTGCTTGGGAGAATTCCAAGTTCCTCAAAGGCCTCAACCTTTGCTTTCTTTCTTCCCTACGAACTCTCGACTCAGAGCTTCGCTGCGCGTATGAAAACGCTATTCCTCCTAAGCTTGTCTTCAAATCCTTGAAGATTTGACCTCTACACTCCTATAGATTCTTCGCACACTGATGTGCTATCTCTTCTGAGCTTCTGAGCATACTCAGACCCCTAAGGGATTTTGTCTTTCTTCTCCCTCAGATGGAGAATGAAATGGATTCCCTCCTGGCTATCCTCCTTCTCAATCAACCTCTTGCTGAGTCTACAGGGTGTTCAACAACCCTGTGAATATCCTTCAGTGGACTCTTCCTTCAAGTTCCAGAACTCAAAGAGTTCTCTTCTCCCTGTGTCTGTCTGCACACTTACTCGATGCCCACCTGGCAGAGTGTTTTCTTCTAGAACGTTCAGCAGTTATGTCTCCTTCTCCCTGTGCCTATGCACCTGCTCAATGCCCACCTGACAAATCTCTCAGAATCCTCAGTGATTTTGGTTCTCCTGAACTCACAGCATAGTTCCTTCCTCTGTGTACTCCTTGCACTGGCTCAATGCCCACCTAGCAGAGCTTCACAGAACTCCTCAAAGCTTCTGTCTGCAATTGTGTATCTCCTACACAACCTTTCCTCCAAGGTATTCAACAAACTTGAGGTCTTCCCTGAGTTGTTGACTTCAGTCCTTGTGCCTCAGCACATCTTCGTCTGAACCCGCGGTGTTCAGAAATACATCCTATGTGCACGGCTCTCAGAACCCGCAGCGTTTTGTCACACCCTCCTAGTGTGAAGCCTTAAAGACCTTCACAAGGTGTTCCTGAGCACGGCCTATAACAAGGTCTTGGCTCTTTCTCTTCTGCTCTCTACTCACAGAACTATCAGACAACTTCTTCTCTACTAACTCAACTAACTCAAAATGAGATACGAAATCCCTTTTACCTGAGGGGGCTCTTCGAGCTCTTTCCTCCAAACTCACCTACCCTATTCAATTACATTGAATGGGTTGTCTAGTCCAGCATCTGGATCTAAGTCTCAGCCTTACAAACATTAAAGGCCTATCTACCTAATGTCTTCACAAAGGCATGACTCTATGGCTCAACAGCCTAAGCAATTAAATTACATTCAATTCAAAATAAAAGATGAGGGCTACGCCTCTCTTCATCATTGAATGCACGCGCTTGATGTGGATGGTTGGCTAGATGGATGACGTGGAGAGATGCTCCTGCATCATACTCCTCAGCTACAAAATTCATGAGCTCCTGCTCATGAGCTTCCCCTCTAAGTTGTTGGAAATCCTCCTGGATCCCAAATCATCCTCTGGAGTTGTTCACCTGCTCCATTCCACTGCTGTTGCTGCTGCATTGTTGCTTCTCCTCTTCTCAGCTGCTCCTCGCTGGTAGTTTCTACTGACCTCAACATCAACATTCTGATCTCCTCTATCACCTGGTCCAGCTGCTCCAGTGGATGGCTCTGTTTTTGCAGTCTCCCCAGCTGCAAAAATTTTTGTCCAATGGGTAGATCATCATGATCTCCCATGCCATCTTCTTCTGCTTCCAACCTCGCTTGTTGGATGTGCACACTCTACACTTTCACCCTCTCTTCCAGGGCTTCAATATGTTGCCACAGATGAGCAAAGCATATGTTGTCTGCCTCTTCTTCTTTTCCTGCTGCAAACTCCCATGTTGCAGTATTTTCAGCTTCTTGGCTGAATGTGTTGAGCCATTCCTCAGAATGCTCGTCATACTCTTCTTCTTCTACTATCAGCTTCAATGCTACAACTATTTCAGCTTTCTGGCTGAAAGTAGTGAGCCATTCCTCAGAATGCTCATTTTCTTCTCCTGCTTGGGAAACTTCAGATATCTGCTCCAATCCTTCCTGGACGGTCACAGCTGATTGTTTTGTTGTTGTTGCTGCACCATCTGCAACACAGACTTCCGCCTCCTCCTGGGAAAGTGGTAGGAATATCTCGATTCCCCCAATCATTAGAAGGTCCTTCAAATCCTCCTTCTCTGTCAGTTGCACCTGCTGATCCAAATCCATCTCTGAATTTACCTGCTCTATCAGCTCTTCTGGTTGATCCCAACTCACATGCTCATCCCTGCCCACCTGGAAATATGGGATGCTTCCACTACCCTCTTGTTAGATTATGAGATCAACTGTTCCCATCTTCATCATCACTCCTTCCTGAATTGAACTCACCTCTGATTCCATGAGACCTTCAGACAGTCTCGAATTCTCATCTCTACCTTCCTGGAAATCTGAGATGCTTCCACTGCCCTCCTGGCAGTCTATGAGATCCCGCAGTGATCTCGATCCATTTCCCTCCTGGCACTTTAAAATTCCTCGACTATCCTCATGACAGTCCGTGAGATCCCACAGTGATCTCAACTTGTTTCCCACCTGGCAAGCTGGAATTTCTTCTCTGCCCTCCTGGCAATTTTTGAGATCTTCAGCCGATCCCAATTCATTCTCTTCATCATTTGGACCTCTCCCAGTCTCTGGTTCACATACCTGAACCATTTCTTCTTCTGTGGTCTTGAGGTTTTCAGCATACCTCAACCATCCCCTCAACAACCTACATTGTCTTCTGACGATCAGCTCCTTGACTAGCCATTTCATCTTCGGCTTCTTCATGGGCCATTCATATACCATCTTGGCTTTGCTTTCTACCGCATCTACAGTTCGAGATTTTCTATGTCTGCCCTGATTTCATAGAGCTCTTTATCCATTTCTGCAAGATTTTCTGCTTTTCTCTTCCTCCCAGCATGCCTATGGCCTTCAGTAACCATGGTGTTGTCTCTGTCTGCTTTTCTAGCAAACCTGTTGCTGTCACTCTTCACTAAGAGTGTTACCAGCTTCATCCTTTTCCCTACAGTCTCCCTAACTGTCTTCTTGATTGTCACCTACCTGTAAACAACCACCACAGAGTCTCCATCACTCTGTCTTCCTTTACCTTCTCCCTCTGATTGCAGTATACAAACAAATTTCAAGCTCTGATACCACTTGATGTGTATCAGAGTGTTCTAGTTCCTCTTTCTTCTCTTGCCTAAAATATACAAGCAAGAATCAAGCTCTGATACCACTTGATGCAGGCGTGCAGTCGCAACCACACCCACTCTCAGGATCGATCAATCAATTCCTTGAGCCGAAGCGACTCTTTCGATTCCATGCTGGAATCTCTGGTAACAACCCGATCCACAGGTCCTTCTTTGCCTTGCCACGACTTTCTGCACACACCCATGACCTTTCCCTGACTCAGTTTCGGGTTTCGGGGTTTCGCGATCCCCGTTGTCGAGAATTTCTGTCCTTACAAACTCTCGACCTCCGATTCGCCGATGCGCTTTAGCCTTAGCCCCTCCTAGCTATGCCCTGCTCCATGTGACCGCTTCTCATAAGACCGCAGCCTTATGTCTTTCGGGATTCAGCGTTTCATTTTTTTTTATGTCGAGAACCTCTGTCCCCTCGAACTCTCGATCACCAATTTGCCGATACGACACTTTATTCATTAGCCCTCCTAGCTAAGATCTTAGCCTATATGACCTCTATTCCCCATGAGCGCAGTCTTAGCTCTCGTCAGGGTTTTTGACATCAAAATGTCGAAAGGCATAAAACTTGTGCCCACAGGATTCCCGATATCCCGATATGACGTCAGCTAGCCCCCACACAACGGAGCTCTCCTCCTTATCCGATACGCAAACAACTGGCCCACAATGGCACTTTTATTCTTGTCGTGACTTTGAACTTCGTGATTCCGAATTGTAAGGACTACTTTTCCACGGGATTTCCGATATCCCGACTCGCGATTTCCCGATTGACAATTCTCCTACCGGGACTTTCCCCGATGGCCCTGATTGCTGCCACGTGTCCCAAGAATGGATGGTCCTAATCTCTTCTCACGATTTCGTGACTTCTGATGTCCCGACTTTCACGACCTCAGGAACTCTGATTTCCCGAGTGCCGATATACCAATTTGAATTTTCTATCAGGACTTTCCCCGATCATCTAGATCTCCGCCACGTGTCCCCAGCTGATTGACGGCCCTGATCCAATCTCATTGTTTTAGAGTTTTTAATGCTCCGATGACAGAAATACTCTATCAACTCAGAACCTCGGTAGCCGATATACTGATGGGTCACTCGATCTCCACCAAGTGTCCCCACAAATGGATGGCTCAGATCAGTTCCGGTTAATTTCCCACAAAAATTCTCAATCTCATGTCTGCGAGATCTCCGATATCCCGATATGTGATATCCTGATGGCCACGCCTCGTCAGGATTTTCATCCTTCTGTCCATGAAGGTAAACCTCATGCAACTCTTGTCCAATCTGACGGCTGACGGGTAATTTTCTCTAGATCTGATGGCTCAAATCATCTCCTCCTCGGTGCGCTCCCTGGTTCTCCTCCGGACGTAGAAACTAACGGTCCAAATCTCCTCCTCTAGCCTATCTGATGGCTTCTATGCTCCCTCATGAGCTTGCGCACTTCCTTCTTGTGCTTGGGAGAATTCTATGTTCCTCAAAGGCCTCAACCTTTGCTTTCTTTCTTCCCTGCGAACTCTCGACTCAGAGCTTCGCTGCGTGTATGAAAACACAATTCCTCTTGAGCTTGTCTTCAAATCCTTGAATATTTGACCTCTACACTCCTGTAGAGTCTTCACACACTGACGTGCTATCTCTTCTGAGCTTCTGCGCGTACTCAGACCCCTAAGGGATTTTGTCTTTCTTCTCCCTCAGATGGAGAATGAAATGGATGCCCTCCTGGCTATCCTCCTACTCAAGCAACCTCTTGTTGAGTCTGCAGGGTGTTTAGCAACCCTGTGAAGATCCTTCAGTGGACTCTTCCTTCAAGTTCCAAAACTCAAAGAGTTCTCTTCTTCCTGTGTCTGTCTGCAGTTCTGTCTCCTTCTCCCTGTGCCTATGCACCTACTCAATTCCCACTTGGAAAATCTCTTAGAATCCTCGGTGATTCTGGTTCTCCTGAACTCACAGCAGATTTCCTTCCTCTGGGTACTCCTTGCACTGGCTCAATGCCCACCTGGAATATTTTCACAGAACTCCTCAAAGATTCTGTATGCAATTGTGTATATCCTACACAACCTTGCCTCCAAGGTATTCAACAACCTTGAGGTCTTCCTTGAGTTATTGACTTCAGTCCTTGTGCCTCAACACGTCTTCGTCTGAACCCGCAGTGTTCAGAAATGCATCCTCTATGCATGGCTCTTAGAACCCGTAGCATTCTGTCACACCCTCCTGGTGTGAAGCCTCAAAGACCTTCACAAGGTGTTCCTGAGCACGGCCTGTAACAAGGTCTCGACTCTTTCTCTTCTGCTCTCTACTCATAGAAATATCACACAACTTCTTCTCTACTAACTCAACTAACTCAAAATGAGATATGAAATCCCTTTTACCTGAGGGGTCTCTTCGAGCTCTTTCCTCCAAACTCACCTACCCTATTCAATTACATTGAATGGGTTGTCTAGTTCACCATCTGGATCTAGATCTCAGACTTATAAACATTAAATGCCTATCTACCTAATGCCTGCACAAAGGCACGACTCTATGGCTCAACAGCCTAAGAAATTAAATTACATTCAATTCAAAATAAAAGATGAGGGCTACGCCTCTCTTCATCATTGAATGCACGCGCTTGATGTGGCTGGCTGGCTGGATGGATAACGTGGAGAGATGCTCCTACATCACTCTTCATCCCAAAATTCATCCTCGTCAGTGATTGGTATCTTGTATATTCATCAAGTCCCTATCCAATATACCACAAACCCCGCTAAAGTCATAAAAAAGTATGGGATTTTTCATTTTGAAGAAGATTCTACAACTACTCTGTGGCATGTTTACTCCCCTCTCAACCTAGAACCTGCTTCTCATCTACTTCATAAATTCAAAGAAAATCTCCCTATATTTTCAGGGAAATACATGGTCACTATGAATGAATACTTGGTGGAATTTTCTAATGCTTGTCACAACATAGGAGCCAATGAAAACGACACTTGTATGCGCTTATTTGTGAATTCCCTTAAAGTGAAGGTTGTTTTTTCTTTCTTTGACCTTCCTCCTAAAATTATTTATACTTGGGAGGAGTTATTCTATTGTTTCAATCTACCTATGGGCAATCCAAAATCCCATCCGAGTAGTTATGGGAGTACAATAACATCGCTTATAAGGATGGTGAAACTATCAAGTCTTTCAACTTGTGTTTCACCAAATTATACAACTAAATCCCTGAATTCATTCACCCTCATAACCAAGTCGCTTTCATGAATTATTATAATTATTTACCTTTTCCCTACAGTCATAGGCTTGAGGAAAATGCCATTGATAACCTTGGTTCTGCTCTGCATACTTGTTTAGATTATGAAGAACAACTTGAAAGAACAGGTCTTCCTAAGGGAGACTCAGTTAAATAGACGGATATGTCTTCCCTATTACAACTTGAACAAGACATAAATAATCGAATGATAGCATATGAGCGGAAATAAATGTCCCCTCTCTTACCCCTGGGGCCTCATCTTCTTCTTCACCACCTTTAAAGAATATTAATGAAAAAAACTTTGAACATAAATCTATCATGCCTCGTAGTTGGTGTAAATTTTGCGAGGGACGCCATGAGGAAAGTATATGTGAAGTAAAGAAGAGTGTCAGAGATAAAATATTTGGTAAAAGACATGAAACTACTATTGTTGTCTTAGACTTTGCAGAGCCAGAGGATGTTATGATCATAAATACTAGGAATAAAGCCTATGCTCCAAAAGGTAAATATGATCCTCCTCACACTTCTTCAATCCCAAGATCATCTTCATTAGTTTCTACTGTTTAGGTTTCTAAATCTCTTGATAGTCAAAGAACTACCTCCCTTCTTCTCTCTTCCAAATACAACATTCTCAATCAATTGGCTAATATAAAAGAAGATGCTACCCTCCTGTACATGGTTGTCATCCCTGAGCAACAAAAGCATCTAAAATTTTTTATGGAAGGAAAAGCTTCCATTGCATCCAACCTCTTTGAAGAGGTAAATGAAGAAGATTCAACTGTAAATAAAGTAGGTGTACATAACTTTAGGCACCATGTAAAAAAAAAATGGTTTCATATTTCTGTAAATATTATGGACAAGATTGACCATTGTTGTATTATTGACGGTGGTTCGAGCCCAAGTGTAATGTCGAAGATTATTATGGAAGATCTAGGCTTGTCTTGTACAAATGAAAACACCAAAAGCATGCTCTCTTATAATAGTTTACAACTAACAACCATAGGTGAAATCAAGGACGTGACCTTGGTTTTGTGCGGGCATCCTGAAATAAGGACAACCCTTAATATTCAGTTAATTGATATGCTAGTGAGTAATTACTCAATCATCTTAGGAAGATATTGGCAAGCTTTGACAGGTGGATACCTCTCACTTGATGGGACACACTTATTCGTTCCTTATAATGGTAAAAACATCATAGTCTTAAGGGAGGGGAGAATCTCACCTTACATAGAAAGCATCCCACAACCTAATGTGAATTATATCGAGGAGGACCTAGGAGTGTACTCCATCTTTGTTGATGAGGAAAACACCCCCTTGGAACAAATCGACATAGAGGATGGGATGTAGCATATGCACTTTGATGGTTCATTCTCCAATGAAGGAAACATAGATGGTATTATCTTGTACTCTCCTGTGGGTAAAATTCATAACCTTTCCTATAGTTTAGAGTTTTCTTGCACAAACGATGTCACTGAATTTGAAGCCTTATTGCTAGGCATTGAAAATGCCTATAATATAGGTTGTGGTCGCCTTACATTTTTTGGGGATTTCGAACTAGTTGTAAACCTTGTACGTAACATATATTCTCCTAGCAACAAGTTAATGAAATGTTACACCCAAACTGTTTGGGCACTTATTTCGAACTTGCTATATTTCAACATCACTCATGTTAAAAGGGAATTGAATTCCATGGATGACAGGTTAGTTGTTTTTGCATCCTCTCCTACTCGGAAACTTCTTCCACAAAGACCTGATTACACCTTTAAATCTTTGCATCGTCCACATATATTGGAAAATATAAAGTCATGGTAGGTCTTCCCTAGTGATGAGAGAATTTTTTCTTTCATTCAAAATGAACCTTATAAGCCTAAGGAAATTATATCAATGGAAGACAACAAAATTCCTAAGGGATTGACTCCTCTAGAAAGTTCATTTTCATTGAGTGATGTAGGCAAAAAAGAAAAATATAAAGAAGAGGAGTCAAAAAGTAAAGTGGGTGAAACCATTTCCTTGAACATTGGAATGCCTAAGTCTCCAAAGAATGTTAAAATAGGTGTCCAATGTTTTGATGAATAAAAATTGAATTTCACTAAGTTGCTTGGTGAATTTCAAGATGTTTTTGTTTGGTATTATGAGGATCTTCGTGGTTTTGATCCTACTACTATAAAACATGCCATACCTATCAAGGAAGGCATGAAACTAGTTAGGAAAAAAAAAAGACCCATTAACCCTGCACTGGAAGCAACTATTCGGAAGGAGTTGAAAAAACTCTTGAACATTGGGATAATTTTCCATGTTAAGTATTCTAAGTGGGTTTCTAATGTGGTTCCCGTTCAGAAAGAAACAGTTTAGATCATATTATGCGTTGATTTTCGTGCATTGAATAGGTCCAGTGTTAAAGACCATTTTACTCTCCCTAATATGGAAATGATTTTGCAGCAAGTTGCAAGGTCATAGATGGTGTCCTTACTTGATGGTTTTTATGGTTATAATCAAATCAAGGTGAAAAGGGAAGATAAATTTAAAACCACTTTTATTACTCATTGGGACACTTTGACTTATGAATGTATACCTTTTGTCTTATCTAATGCAGGTGCTACTTTTCAAAGAGCTATGCAAATAGATTTTGACGATTTGATCGATAAAATTCATCATATTTATCTTGATGACCTAATTGTGTATTCTAAAAACCGATCAGATCATTTCGTCAAATAGAAAGATTCTCATACGATGAAGAAAATTTGGCATTTCTTTAAATTCTTCTAAGTCTATTTTCGGCATTACCAAGGGCAATCTCCTTGGACACATTGTCTCGGATTCAAGAATATGCACTGATCTCGAAAGGATTGTTGCTATCCTAAATCTTCCTGCTCCTACTTCCAAGAAGGAGGTTCAAGATTGTATAGGTGTTATTAACTTCATCTGTAGGTTTGTTCTTGATTTGGACGTAATGGTCAAGCCAATTCACAATCTCCTTAAGCAAGATCATTCCTTTTCTTGGATAGATGATGTTGAAAATGATTTTGAAGGAATGAAGAAAGAAATCAATTCTGCACCAGTTTTGGCAAAGATGGATTTTGAGAAAGAATTTATGATATATACTAATGCCATAGAGGAAGCAATTTCTACTATCCTCCTTCAATGTGATGACCAAGGTAATGAAAAACCAATGGCTTACATGAGTCAAAGCTTGTTAGATGATGAGTTTAAATATTCTTTTATTGAAAATAATGCTTTCATTCTTGTTAAAGATGTTGAAATTTTTTTCCACTTCATCTTAGGTAAGCATACATTGGTAAAAGTCCCTTTACCTGCTGTCAAGTTTTTACTCTCACAAGATTATCTTTCAGAGAAGATTTCACATTGGCTTTCCAAGATTCAGGAGCATGATCTAACCATCATGAATTATAAAACTATTAAGGTACGTGACTTAGCCCTTCACATAGCTCAACATGATGAAATGAGTGAAGAAATTGATGAACAAGATAGCTCTATGTTAGCATTGTTTTACATTAACAATCAAATCCTTCATGTGTCTGAACATCCTTGGTATAAATATCTGGTATATTACTTGAAAAATCAAAGATATCCAGATAACTTAGACATTGATCAAAGACGAAGGCTTCACCTCGAATCTTCTAGATACGTCATTATAAGAGACTTCTTGTTTAAAATATCCATTGATGGTATGTTACTTCGTTGTGTGAACAATGAGGAAGCATAAAAATTGTTGCAAGAGACTCATGGTTCTTCGAATTATGTTATCCATATAGGAGGTCACTTTTCTGCTAAAACGACTTCTTTTAAGATTATCAGGAAAGGGTATTATTGGCCTTCAATCTTTCGTGATTCTTATAATTTTTCTAGATATTGTGACAAGTGCCAAAAATTTGTTGGGAAAGAACGTCTTTATCCTATGCCTTTACAACCTCTCCTCCCTAACTTTCCTTTTCCAAAATGGGGTTTGAACTTTATTAGTCCTATTAATCCTCCATCTTCAGTAGGGCAAGTTTTTATCTTGACAGCTACAGACTATTTTACAAAATGGACTGAAGTTGTCCCACTTAAGCATTCACGGGATGAGCAAGTGATTTATTTTCTTGAAACTAATATTTTTTCCATATTTGGAATTCCTTTGGAAATTATTATAGATAATAGTCCTGCCTTTATTTATGCTAATTTGACCCAATTTTTAGCTAATTTGGGGGTTAATTTTTTTATCTCATCATCTTATTATCCCCAAGGTAATGGGCAGGCTGAGTCTAACAACAAGAATCTGGTAAGAATTATCAAGAGGCTCATTGAATATAAGCCTCGTCAATGGCACACTCTCCTCATTTACGCCCTTTGGTCAGATCGCACTACCACCAAGGTGAGAATTGGTTCCACTCCTTTCCATATTGTTTATGGTCAATAATCCATTCTTCCTACCTAGATGGAACTTTCCTCTCTAAGGTTAATGCTACAGGTCAAAGAATTAAATTATTCTGATGTTTCTCAAAGAATGAATGCACTTTTTTTCTTTAGAATAGAAAAGGACGTTTTCCTTGGATAATATAAAGAGAAGACAACAGACTGTTAAAACATATTTCAACAAACGTGTCAAGGATGTCAAATTTAAAGTCAATGAGAAGGTATTGTTGTGGGATTCAACTCATGTTGATAGAGGAAGGAATTCAAAGTTCTAAAAATTATGGCTGGGTCCTTTTAAGATCACTTTTGTCTTGGGCACAAATTCTTACATCCTAAAGGACTTACAAGAGCGATTGTTTTCCTATAGCACTAATGGTTCCCACTTAAAACACTATGTGGAACCAACTTAAAAATTTAACGATGTATGGAATGTTTTTTGTATTATAGTTGTTTTATTTGCTTCGATTTATAGCTCTATTATTACATTTTTTCTTATTTCATTTATGTTGTTTCATTTATGCTATGTCATTTTCTTGCTATTTGTTTTTATTTAACTTCATTTCTTGTCAAAATAAAATGTTGGATCAGTTTTGCCATAGTGCCACTATTTTGCAAAGTATTGTTAATCAATAACAATCAAGTTACACAGTTGTTATGATGTTCCCCTTGAAAGCGTCATTGAAATTGTTATATGCTTCAACTGTTGTTTTATAAGATAGTTGGTTGTATCCCTCTCTTGATTTCCTTTTCTTCCATCCATTTCAATATTCAAAAGATCATATCAGATAATTTTTCTCCTTGAATTCAATAACACTTTACTATGATTAATTAAATGATTATGCTTACAAGGATAAACCCCCTCATACTTAAAACTTTCCATGAGTTATTCCGAAATTCCCAGTCATTTTTCCCTTAAATCCACTCACTTCCCCTTGTTGCATAATCATTTTGATGTATACCTTCTTGATCTAATTTTATTGGTCTACGAAGCTAGACATTATGAGTTCTTAATCTGTTGGAAGTAGATTTCCCTGTGGAGTGACCAGTTTGTTGATGATTAAAATCGCAACGATGAATTCTGCCCACAAAAGATTGCTAAAAGCACTATTATTTAATTATGATAATAATATAATACTAGTAGGTGGGACCCCCTTGTAGACTATAGGCGCAAGGATATACATATTAATTTTATATGTTGTTGTTGTTACAATGTTGCATACACAGTCCTACATTATTTTGATGCAGTCTTGGATCCATTGATGTTATAAATGGGTGATTGAGGCAGTATTGCTACATGCTATTGGTATTGACTTACAATACAGAACAACTCCATGGGTATGAGAATCATATTGTTCACAGGTGCTATGCTATGTTATGTTATAACCTTGATTACTAATTTCATAGATTGATTACTTGTCCATATATGATTATGCAAAGGATTAATAAATGAGAGCTAACTCGAAACAAAAGGAAAATGAACTATGTGTTAATCCTAAGGCCTCGGTAAAGGACTACATATGAACTAAAAATGAATGTGTAGATGGATACAAATCGTGGGCCTAGATATTATGTTATGTTCTTTGGTTAAAGGAATATGAAATTTTTATTAAAAGTTGAAACGAGGCACATATAGCAATGTTGATATGTGATTATCATGTCGACTTACGGAAAAAGGTTAACATAGAGATATGAGATATCTCAGGTGTTGCACTATGCAATATATATGGTATCTTATCTTACTATGGATATGGAATTGAATTATGCATTGGTTATATGGTTTGATTTTAATGGTGAAGGTTATGTTAGTGGGTTGGCTCGTACATGGAATTGAATGGGTCTAGGTGAGGAAGCGATGTGCATTTACTGCATGTCACTCCAAGCCTTCCCTATCGCATGTCACCCTATCATTGTTTCATTGTTGCATTGTTTCTCTATTGGTTATGAAGATCTGCGTTTTCAGGATTGGCAAGGCTAAACTCGATCGGTTCACCATTGAAATGATTTTCTCACAGGTATGGCTCTGAACTTTCCATCCATGATGGAATCTCTATTTTATGAACCAAATGGTGGCTCAGTAATGCATGGATTCTATGTTTTCTTGAGATTTTCAAGTGTGTGTAAGTATGGTGTTATGGCTCTCTATGATGACTGTAAAAAGTTGGTAATTGTAAGCAAAGTAATGGGTATTATTAATTATAAGTTTGTGCATTGGTTATTTGCTTGGTCAGTATGGTTTTTATGATGGTTCTCTGTGGAATAATGGTGACATTTTTGAAATGAAGCTCTGATTTTGATGGTTGATGGTTTTAACAACTGTTATATGTATCAGTGGCTATCAACTCGTTTTCCCTCTCGGTCCTTGCTATAATCTTGATCCAGTTGTAGAGAAATAGTTGACAGTTGGCGTGTTTCTTTTGTCTAAGCCCCAAACAATTGTTGATGGCTCGTTCCTTACTTTATTTTCGCTCAAAGATTTCCAAAGGTTCAGTCTTGGTTGGTCCTAAATGTTAACACAGGCATATGTATGTATCAAATTGATACGAGTGGCTTCCTGGAATTTTTCCACAAATTTTCCTCACCCGCTCCTCTCATCTCCGCTATTATGATGACTATGTATTTTGAAGCCCACTATTGTTGCTATCAAAAGTTATCAACCTCCCAGGTGATTGGAAAGAGACATTATCTCGTTGTGTTTTGAATACCCTCCACTATTTAAGTTAACCCACATTCCTCTTTGCAAAGCGTTAGAGGCACATGTGTGCAACTATTCTTTTAACTCGAATTTCCTTATTTTCACTCAGACATTCACTTGTGATTATGTCAAAGACTTGGAGTTATAAGATGAAGGATTGTAGGTGTTTTTAAAAAAATAGCATGGCTCTATGTTTTCAAGACTACATTGTGGAATGTGGTTTTTAATCAATGGTAAATGGATATGAGGAAATGAAGACCACTATCTCTCTGTGTTTTTTAAAAACAAGAAAAACAGTCTTTCATTGCCTCTCTGCATTTAATTTTTAAACAGCCCGACTTGGACTCTGACTTGTCTCTACCTCCTCGGGCACCTTCTGGGGTTTGTCAAGATTTGGGTTATCAGTTTAATGATTGTGTAAGTTTCAATACACACGCTCTCTTGTTTATAAACCCATCCTCTTGGTCGAGTCTCTTTCTGGTCTTTCTATGATGAATTTGTTCGAACAAAGAAGAAAGAAAATATGTGATTACATTCATCCGAGAGTTGTCCTTATTTTCATTTATGGTCTCGATTACTGTGTTTAATCCAGCATGATATTGATTGTGTTTAAAAATAGGAAGACACATGTATGAGTTGCACCAAGCCCAATCATGGTTATGTCAAGTTTAAAATAGGTGCATGCATGTCAATACCACCATGTTCTCTTCATACATGGTATAGTTATGTGGCTCGCTCCCTTTAAAAGGAAATCTATATATACTATTTCACACAGAGAACAAGCTCGGGGAGATTGATTGTTGTTGTCAATTTCAAATTGTGTCGATGATATGATTAAAGACCTGTGTATGATTGGTCATGTTTTTAAGTCTTTCCATGATTTTTAAAGGCAACTGTGCATATTTAAATCGGGCCTGATTGTTGATAATTAGATAACAATAACTATTGATTGTTATATTGGGTGTATTATTGTTTCATTACAAAAGATGAATGTTCTGGCATAGATAACAGAGATTCTTGTGTATCATTTAGTTTTGTTCTCTTCATACGATGTATCGAAATCATCATGCAAACTATCAAATGTTTTAAAAGAAGTCTCTCTCTCTATATATATATTGATGCACATAGAGATCAAGGTCGGGGTTATGTTTTGGAGTTGACTGTTGTTGTCAATCCATGATTGTTGTGCATATTTAGTTTGTTTTAAAAAGAAAAGGGATCATCATTAGTATATACAATACTGTTGAATTGGGAATGTTGCATATGTTATAATACATGGACTGTTATAAATTGAGGATTTTTGAGGAATTAAATTGTTATTGAGACAACAAGAAGTTTGATGCAATTGAGAAACAGGGAATGTTTTGGTCTTGAAGTGGATGATTTTTGAATTAAATTTGAACAGAGTTATGATAATTGATTGAGTTAATTTATTTTATGATCGATATCCATCTAATTCCCTCTCATTTTTTCAATTTTCCGCTCATTACAAATCCCCTCACGATCCCAAATTCATTTTACACTCCTTGATCAGTAAAATTAAATTAAAACTCTGTATGACAACGATTAAAAAATACACAGAGATAGATGACAACTTATATGTTTTGGTTATTTCTACATAGTCGATTGTTTAAATAATTGTTGAGCAGTAATCATGTTCTTACTCTCGATCATGATATCACTTTTTCACTCAATACAATCCCCTCAAATACCCTTGAAACCTACTTCACCCCCTACCATTGACAATTATTAAATGAATTTTATGGATTGGATTGCATGGGTCTGATGTGATTGTTGAACCAAAAAATTTTTCATATTAGGAGAATGTCATGTATGGTATGTTTAAGAAGTTATTTTCTAATAATTGTTGCATAGAGGATGATCTTATTTAGCAGAGTAAGTCATGGCCGAAATGATATGGGTAGAGAGAATTGGAAAAGAGGGCCTAGAAGGCCCAGATTCTCAATACATTTCGATGCATATCCTCAAGAGTTAAACCATATATTTCAAGATGGATTTGTCAATTGGATTGGACAAGGGATAGTCCAGCATAGGCTAGCGAGTCCTCCCTTCCAGCCCCAACATGTCCCTGGTATCCATGTGCCCCCACATGTTTCTTTAAAACCTGAAGTTCCTGAGAATGATGGATGGCAGGATATTGTTCACCCAGTAGTCTCCCACCATCATGGCTGGCCAAATTTGTCTTTACCTCCTCCTCCTCCACCTATTAACCCAAATGTTCATATTTCCCATGCACACTCACTTGTACAGTCCTCCCACACAAGCAAAAGACTCAAAACCAAATCCCACCATATTCATGATAAAGGAAAAGTTGTTGTTGCCCCCTCCTCTCCTTCAAGTAATTTAGCCAAATACGTATCATCATGTATGAACTTGAGAGATGAATGTTCCCATGTCATCAGTGATTTCAAGCCTCAAGGTTCTACACAACCTAAGGCTAATTTAGGGAATTCAAAAGGCGATAGAAGCAACAAAGGAAAATTTTCCTCTCAAAGTGGGAAATATGTTTTTTTATTATGTTTTATTATTGTTTTATTGAGGAAAGTGGACTGTTGAAGGTTTTGGACATCAACTATTTTTGGATATTTTGGATATTATATGTTTGGATATAATTTGAAATATCATTGATATTTAAATTTCAAATTGTGGAATAAATTGTCGGAGCCAAAAGGAGGGATGTTTTTTATTAATTGCCTAATTATGTTTATTTTTGTTATATAAATTAAAGGGAGTTAAAAGGGGTCCCACCTAGTAGTTATTATTTAATAAAAATACCCTTTATCATTATTATTATTAATTCTTCCCCTAAACTAAAGTTAGTTGAGTTTTATTTAACTTATCTAAATGAGGTATTTGAACTACTTCAACTAATTTGGAATGCATAAAAGCCAAATGAGAAGGAATAACAAGGGGAGAATAGAAGGAGAAAGCATACTAAGGTTTTATCTTAAGTTTTATTGAGATAGTTCAGTTTTCATTCATTCTTTAATTCATCAAAGGTCTAATTCTCTTTTATGACAGCAGGGTCTTATTGTAGACAACAAGGTTCAAAGTTGAATCATATCATTTAGACGTTTGTTTTCAGAGGTGTTGATCTATCTTTGATAGTCTGTGTAGACTTGTTTTTTTATGAATTAAATTTCATGATTGATAAAGGATATTGTGCAGAGTCAAGTGGGCAGTAGTCTGTGGCAAGTTGATCCAAATTTTAAAGTTTAGTTCTTGTCAGAGTCTTTTTGTATGGTTTTCGTCGGGGATATCTAAGTTTGATTATGTCTCATTTGTGTTCATATGTGACTTGGTATTTTTTCTTTTGATCTCCACATTTTATTTTGTAATCTGATATATTCAGAAAATTGTATAAAAATGTTATATTTTTGCAACCATCTTTTATTCCAAAAATCATCCTAAGCCCTTGTAATTAATACTTTTGGATTGGGAAACACTTTTTGAGGCAAAAACATAGGGTAACATTCCTGAATATCTTGCCTTAGCAAAGCAATATCCGAAAATTCTTGAGTAAGATAATTTCATATATTTTCCTCAACACTATGTATATATTCCACATATGAATTTATATGTTAGTAATATGGTCGAGTAAGGGATTTGGGTATGTTACAGATTGGTATTAGAGAAACATTTTCACTTTTGTTGGTAATGGGTACATTACATGAATCAAACCATAAACTTGTTGTGTTAAAAGGGCATCATCCCAGGAAAGACCTTTCATCACATTCAAGATGAATCTAGAATGTTTAGAGGAAGAATTTGTAAAAAGGATTAAGGATGATTGGAATCCTTATGGTGTCATCGAAGAGAATCAACCATGATTCAATTTCAACAAAATATGAAAGAATCAAACAAGGTTTTAAACCAATGTTATAAGGACAAAAAACAAAAATATGAAAGGATTATAAAAGAAGTGGAAGCAATTCTAGAGGCCCTCTATAACAGTGACGAATTTGGATACCTAACTAAGAATCAAACATTGGAAGCTAAGCAACTAGAAGAAAAAAAGAGGAATATCTTGTTGGAGAAAGAGAAGGAATGGAGGCTCGAGAGTAGGGCCATCTATCTATGAGTAGGTCATGAAAACTCTATATTTTTCCGTCGTTATAAAATGGAATAAAAAATATAAACTTTGTCTAGAATATTGACAAAGGAAATACCATGTGGGATACAAATTTTAAAGATATAGCAGATGAAGGAATTTGTTTCTCCACTCTCTTCAAAGAATACTATAGGCCACAATTTCTAAAGTAATAAAACTCTCCAACCCGTTTCCCAATTTTGTAAACATTGAATATAATTTGGAGTTGATGAAAGAAATTGGGAAAGATGAATTGCTCCAAAATTTACAAATATTCCAAAGGTCTAAAATCTTATTGTTAGATGGCCCACCTATGGAATTATTCCTAGGATGTTATAAATTCATTGAAAAATACTTAAGAAGGGTTCTGGAGACCACTAGAAACACAAGAAAATTTATTGGGGCTTATGTTGGGTTGTTTCATGCTTGTGTGCATCCTTCTTAAAACTAGGGGGTTAAGACCCAAGGTTCATCTAGAGTTGGCCAAAAAAAACCCCAAATCATCGGAATATCAATCCTCAAACAAGGTTGAAGAAGGTTCCACCCAAGACACCATGAGGATCACAAAGACCATATGGTATTGTTTCAGGGATGAAGGTATAAATAATGTAAGGTAGTGGATCTATTATAATAGCAGAAAGCATAAATATTGCAGAGAATAACAATGGAATAACACAATATATGAAACCATAACACCAAAATAATACCTTTATTTATAGGAAGCAATGTTCACTTGCCTCTTCAAGGGGGAAACCTCCATTAGAGAAATTCTTTATTAAAATAATTCTCAAGACAAAACTTCTCGGGACTCCTACTCTTATTTATACTAATTCTATATTCTAAATATCATTCTAGAGGAAGATCCTTATAGAAGCAGAATCTTCTATTAGGTATTCATACATTGACTTATTCCAATTTATTAAATAGGCCTTATTAATCAATGCCGACCATTATTACATGGAAATATATTATTATATCTACATGAAGGGTTAGGGAGGTTAGTTCCCTAACATGCCCTCCCCCTTGAGAAAGAGCCTTGTCCTCAAGGCCTGAGATGAAGAAATTGTTGCAGAATGATGGTTGGATCCCAAGTGGCATCTTCTGGAGTTGTAACTTTCCACTGCACTCGCACTTCATTGATGGTGCATTGATGGAGACGACACTCATGTTGGTCCAAGACTTCTTATGGCTGCAACTAAATGGAATCTTCTTCATCCAAATCAAGGAAAATGGTTTGAGTTTTACACTTAGTACCAATCACCTTCTTTAAGCATGAGACACGAAAAACATGATGGAGCTTAGAATGACTTGGCAAAGCTAACTGGTAAGCCACCTGCCTCACTTGCTTGAGAATTGTATAAGGACCATAATATTTGGTAGCAAGTTTCTGAAAGTGGTCCATTTTGAGTGAATTATTCTTATAGGGTTGCAGAGGAAGAAACACTTGGTCCCCTTCAACATTTTTTTGTTCAGAATGACCTTGATCTGCTTGTTTCTTCATGTGATTCTGATCCATGGACAAATTTGTTTTGAGGGTGTGGAGAATGGCCTCGCGAACTACAATATTTTTGTCAATGTATTGAACCTTCAATACACCTGGAATGTAGGAGAGTATTGATGGTGGATTTTTTCCATATAATGCTTCAAAAGGAGTCATGCGAGTAGTTGTATGGTAATATGTGTTGTACAACCATTCAACGAGGGGTAACCACTAATCCCATTGATTATGTCGTTCATATGAAAAACACCTCAAATAGGTTTCCAAACACTTGTTTACAAATTTAGTTTGGCCATCAGTATAGGGATGATATGTGGTTTTAAGATGCAATTGGGTGCCCTGGAGAAGATTCAATTCTTTCCAAAAATTGCTGGTAAAAGTGGGATCTCGGTTAGAGACAATAGAGTGAGGCATGCCATGAAATGTGAACATATTATCCATGAAAATTTGAGCCACCGTGGTTTATTTGAATGGGTGTTGGAGAGCAAAAAAATGATCATACTTGGAAATATGATCAACTACCACCATGATAACTGATTTATTGCCCAATTTAGGTAAGCCAATAATGAAGTCCATAGAAATATCCTACCAAATAGCCAACGGAATTGAGAATGATTGTAGTGTGCCCAGGGTATTTACTGTTTCTCTTGTATTCCATTGATAGACCTCACATTCATCCACAAAGGTGCAGATGTCGTGTTTCATACCATCCTACAAAATATAATGCTTGACCCTTTCACAGATTTTGGTGAACTCAGAATTCCTAGATGTGGGGGAAGCATGAAGCTTCAAAAGCACTGTAGATTTAAGTTATGACTATTTTTTTAGATAAAGACGACCTTTGTAGTGAATCTCATTATTGTGCCAAGAGTACCCTGGAGAAACTGGAGAATTCTCTTGCAATTGTTGGATAAGGATAGAATTTTTGGGGTATTGCAGCCATTCCTAGTGAACAACTTGGAGCCAATCCAGT
Source organism: Picea glauca (assembly GCA_000966675.3). Taxonomy (NCBI): domain Eukaryota; kingdom Viridiplantae; phylum Streptophyta; class Pinopsida; order Pinales; family Pinaceae; genus Picea; species Picea glauca. The sequence goes on from JZKD02S1591890.1 coordinate 804,044, forward strand.
ACAATGAAGGAGAGAGAAAAAAGGGACCCTTTGTATTCATTCTTCCGGGAGAGAGTGTTAGCAACCACATTTTATTTTCCCTTCTTGTAAATTATCTCATAATCATATCCAAATATCTTGGTCACCCATTTTTGTTGCTCTGGGGAGGAAATTTGTTATTCGAGAAAATGATTGAGGCTTTGATGATCTGTTTTAATTTGGAAGTTTTTTCCCAATAGATAAGGATGTCAGAAATCCACAACATGCAGAATAGCCGACATTTCCTTTTCATATATTGATTGACCCAAATGGATCTACAAAATTTGTGTGTTGGTGAAGGCCACTGACTATCCTTCTTGCATGAGAACTGTGCCAATTCCTTTCATGAAAGCATCACATTCTAGGATAGGAGTTGTTCACACAACCTTTAAAATCATGGAAGGATTGATCTTCTACATGAGTCCAATTGAAAGCATTATTTTTAAGGACAAAAGTGAGAGGTATTGCAATTTTTCCATAATTCTGAATAAATTTGTGATAATAGCACGTTAAACCCAGAAAACCACACAAGATATTGAGAGTTTTGGGGTGAGGCCAATCTTTCATAGCTTCAATTTTCTTAGGATACACCCTTACACCATCCTTGCTAACAATATGACCCAAATACTCCACTTCTTAGGCATCAAAGTCACATTTAGATTATTTGGGGAAAATTTGGTGCTGAGAAAGGAGATGGAGAACTTGATCCACATGGGAAAGATGGGTTGTCCATGTTTTAATATAGATGAGAATATCATCAATGGAAACTAAGACAAAATAGGGACAAAAGGATGGAAGACATGAATCATGATACTTTGGAAAGTGGAGGGGGGATTACACAAGACAAAGGGAATGACCAAGAACTCATATTGGCCCTCAAGAGTTCGAAATACCATCTTGGGAATGTTAGCCTCTTTCATATGTATCTGGTAGTAACTAGAACGAAGATAATGTTTAGTAAAGTATTGATCACCACTCAATTCATCCAATAGATCATCAATTACAGGAATGGGAGACTTGTCTTTGATGGTGAGTTTTTTGAGAGCATGAAAGCCAGGACACATGCGCCACGCACCCTCTTTCTTGAGGACCATTACCATGTGAGAAGATTAGGGGTTGGTACTATGGAGGATGACACTTGCGTCGAGTAATTCTTGAACATTTTTTTCAATTTCATTCTTTTAGGCAAAGGGATGGAGATACTGGAGGACATTGGGAGGAAGAATGGTCGGAACTAGAGGAATGGAATGGTCATGAACACTGCGGGAAGGGGGAAGGTCATTGGGAGTGGAAAAATAGTTTGGTGTTGGGAGAGTATAAATTGGAGGTCAGGATGCACAGATGGTGTCTCAACTACTTTAATGGCATTGAGTTGGGAAATAATTTATGAATGATCTTTTGTGATGATATTTTCCATTCAATGGGAACTAGTGATATCAGGGGAGCTTGCAGTGATGCCTTGGAACTTATATGGCTAGTCATCTTGTTGAACTTTCATGGTTAATTCCTTAAAATACATGAGGATGGAACCAAGAGTGAATAACCATTCTTCACCTAACATAATGTCACAACCTCCCATGTTTATAGTGAACATATGATATTTCAGGTTCTACTAGCCAATTTGGAGACACACATTTTCACAATGGCCCCCCACATTTCATGGACCCTCCATTGGAAATCATAATTTGAAAATTGTTGGCTGCATGGATATAGCAATGGGTTTCTTGAGAAATTCATATATGAATGAAATTATGAGTGTTACCACTATCAATTAGGATGATGACCTTCTAAATTTTAATGTATCCAATTAGATTGAGGGTTTGGGGAGCAGAGAAGCTAGTGAGTGCATTCAATGAAATGACCGGTTCAAATTTTGGTGGATCAAAGGGTGGAGTGATAGGAGTTGGTTTGGGTATCTCTTCCAGATGAGAAGCCTCAACCTCTTCATGAGAAAAATCCTCAGAGATGGCCATGAACAACGTCTATTCCTTACACTTATGCCCCAGAAAATATTTTTCATCACAATTATGGAAAAGACCCTTGAGTTGGCGCTCAACCATTTCTACCTAGGTTAATTTTTGAATCTTGAGAGGGGTGGGATGAGGGGTAGGAGTGGGAGGGTGAGGGAAAAAAGGGAAAGAAGGTTTGCAGTGTTGGGAAAAAATAACATGTTTGGATTCCTTGGAATGTTGAGTAGCTTCCAACCAAGTTTGGGGGTAAGTCATGAGGATGTAGGCTCGGATTTAATCCTTGAGACCATTGATAAAGAATTCTCGAAAAAAAAGTGTCAGACATGCCCTCTGTTCGAAAAGATAATTTCTCAAATGTAGTGATAAACTCTTCCATGGTACCTGACTATTTCAATTTGGTCAAATGGCCCAAGGAGTGTGTATTAGTGTCAAAGTGGTCATAAAGTTTGGTCACAAACTATGTCCAAGCCACATATCCTTGGTGTGATTTTCGATGCCATTACCACCATTGCCAATGTTCAAGATCCAATTAGAGGACACCTTAACGAAGTTTTTCCAAGTCATCAGTGATGCCATGCAAGGAGAAGTAGCGTTCCATTTGAGTGACCCAACTAGTGGGATCCAAGAAATAAAATTTGTTCACCTCCACTCGTGGAAGACGCAGATCACAATGGAAAGGGTTGGAATGAATTTTTTGGGAAATCGAGGAAGTTCTACCTTCTAAGTTAAAAGTTTGGTTAGATCAGGAATGGATTCCAAAAATGGGTAGTTTTTCCAAAACCTTGGCAGTAAATGCGTCAAGATGAGACTCAAGGCGAGATGCAAGCTAGCTGGAAAGGTGGGAATTTATGTCCTTCTTTAGTTCCTCTTTCATGTAGTCCATTTTAGACTCTATGTGGGTAGTGATTTGGTTTTCAAGGTCTTGGTTGTGAGTGGTGTCCATGGTGAGGGGAGAACATAGGAAGAGGTGGGAAAGAAAGGTGGTTGAAAAGGGCGGGTGGTTTCATGGAAAAACAAGGATAAAAAATGATAGGTATCACTGTGATCAAATTAAAATAGGAGTCTAATGGAATAGTTCCCAAGTAGAGGTATCGGGAAGGGGTCGAGACCACCGGAATAAAAATAAAAATAAAAATAAATAAAAATAAAAAATTCGAAAAATGATAGGTATCACTGCGATCAGGATGAAAAGAGGAATCCAATGGGATAGGTCTCAGATATGGTTGTGGGCATGCTTCATAATTCTTTTTTTTTTACTCGTGTGGAGTTTTAATCTGATCTAAATAACATTGTAGTGTTGAAATGCTCAAATTCTTAACGGGAAAAAAGATGTACTAATTTCGCAACCAGAATGTAGGAGGCAAGGTTGTGCGACAAAAAACTTGTTTGTTCCTTGTTTCTTCTTTTTTTCATCCCTAGGTTTAGGGTTTTTTTAGGGTTCCTACAGAAAAGGGTTTGCAGTGTGCTATATCTCTTTGATATACATGTGGGTCCAAACAGTAGTACTCGACCCAATATCTCAGGGCACCAACTAAGGAGGCTAGAGCGTACCCTTAGCCATACTACCCGATTACCCGAGTACTAAAGAGTATACTCCCGAGTGCTTTTATCTGTGGCACTATAGCAGTCATGTGACCGATTAGTTTATCTATGGAAAGCTTAAGGATATCTAGGCCAATCCATATATATGTGTTGTCTGATGCACTACCACTCTAAGGGGTACCAACAGGGGTTACAAGAGTGGCCAACAATGTGTGCTTAAGTACCACTTGTAGTTACTCATGTATTCTTTCCCGACCATAGATTTATACGTTCAATGAAATATGTATGTATTTTTAAGACGCCAGAACATGTCTCTACCATGAAAAAAATAACCCACAATTCTTGCCAAGGAAAGTGCTCTGATACAACTTGTAAGGTACCAAATATATTATAATAGCAGAAAATAGAAATACTATAGAGAATAACAATGAAACAACACAATATATGAAACCACATCACCAAAAAAATACCTTTATTGATAGGAAACAATGTTCACTTGCCTCTTCAAGGGGGAAACCTCCAATAGAGAAATGCTCTATTATAATAATTCTCAAGACAAAACTTCTCATGACTCCTACTCTTATTTATACTAATTCTATCATCTAAAGATCATTCTAGAGGAAGATCCTTCTAGAAGCACAAGATTTTATTAGGTATTCTTACATTGACTTAATCCAATTTATTAAATAGGCCTTATTAACTTATGTTGACCTTGATTACATGGAAATATATTATTCTATCTAAGTGAGGGGTTAGAAAGGTTAGGTTCCTAACAAATACATAGATATCCATCTGGGTTAACATTCATATAATGCATTACAAGTTACTTAACAGATGACAAAACATAATGGAAGAAACACATTCATTCAATGCATAATTGACACATCATAAGTTCAAAATCAATGAAAATTTATTATCATCCTCATTCCATCGGTCACAAGAATACAATAAGAAAATCATATATCGGCAGAATCAGAGGCTCATATTCCATCAGATAATTCCCCAGAATTACAATACATTGCACCATACACATTCTTTCAGACTCTCACATATGATAGACTCATAATTTTGACCAGAGACATTACAATACTAAAGAGTCTAAGAGCGATCCAATGGAATAGCCCTTGAATAATGGAAAATTAGTAGTAAATCAATGAATCAACCCTTTCTGTATCATCCTTGCTTCCTTTTATATCCTTCTCGTATTTGGCGCTCTGTCTCTTTCAATTTTTTTCCACTCACTCTATTGACTAACAGTCCTGCACACTTATGTCACCTGCCTGCATTAACTCACTCGAAAAAATGAATGTTTATAGCCGAGTACTATGGTACAACTAGGATTCATACATGGGGTTGTTAAGAACTCATAGTGTCATACAGTATCTATCGATTCCCTCCAGAACATCCATTTTTATACCATCTAGGACATCTCGTCGAATCATAAATGATCAATAGTTTCATGAGACACCCCTTCTGACGTTCTATATTTTTGAGACATATAATCCCTTTTGAACTCATGGGGGATTGTCCACTTACTTTTACTGCCAAATATGCAAAATCTCTAGGTGGCATTTTATCATTTATTGTTGATGGTTTCCTCAAAAGAATGTCCTTTTGGTACCATATAATGAACATGTCCCCTTTTTAATGCATGCAAAGACTATTGTTCTTACAATTTCGTATCTCTGTACTTTGATTGTGACAGTGACATCTCCATCCATGAACAAGTATTACTCTCTGGGGGCACCGTGCATGCTTCCTATGCACCCCTTCAAGAGTCTATTAGGTTCATCCACTCATATACTGAGCTAGGCCTTTCTATATCCAATAGCATCCATATACAACCCCTTTATTATTTTTTATTATGGGATTTGTCTGTTTTCTCAAAGGGGTTAAGTGGGATTGAATGCATAGAGGTTTGTTCTTATACCACATATGGTGTAGCAAAACCCATTCTTCATGCATGTGTCTCCTTTCTGTTCTCCATGGGAAACTAAGGAACTATGGGAACAAACTTCATCCCATGTAGGGCCTTAGGTATCAGTTGCATGTCCCACACCACTTATTAACTATCCACCACCATTCACAAGAACACATGTATCGACAAATATCTACATCTGGTTTGAATCATTCCTGCATGGAATCTTCCACAACTTCCCATTCATGGGATGTCAAGAAATTAAGAACACGTCCACACTAAACCTAATAGAAGAGAGGAGGAAATATTTAATCAAGAAAGTAAATAACAAAGAAAACACACAGCACACATATATTTTACCCTGGAAACCCAAACGGGAAAAATAAAATTCCTTGAGCATTTTTCTCTCTTGTTGTCGTATTCTTTCAAAATAAAGGTTACTTTCCTAACCTAGTTCTATAAATAATACACAATCAAAATCATACCTTCTTTCTCTACACAATATCAACCTTGTAGCCAATTCGTCTTGCATCTACATGACCAACATCCTCTAAAAGGATTTCTCTAAAGATTTTATTTTTCAGCATTACAACACACCTTATTTATAGTATTTACAGTAGGAAAAACATTAAAGAAAGGCACCCAAAAATGGTTACAGATCCTCTCATATCATTGGCTAAAAATCTCACAAATCTCAGGATTCTATTATAGTCGACTCTAAGTCGGTTTACTAGTCGATTACCAGTCGAAGTCCATTTGGTCTTCAATTAGTTTCCATGCACCTACCTGTCGACCTATTGTCGGTTGACCTATTCAAATTGTTGTTGATTTCTTTGACTTCTAATTTAATCGGTCAAACCACCTCAACCTTCAAATTTCATCGTATTTTGATCCACCTTGACTAGACTTTCACTGCAAAGAATATAACAACCCAACATTCTCGCACTTGTTTTGTTCTTTGTTGAAACCGAGAGATTTCTGAATTCTCGTTCACAGACCCAAGGAAACAATTCTCATTTCCTCTCCACACCAAGAGAACTTCAAAGAACTCATATACTTGGTCAAAGAGTCTACTATGTTTTCCAATGTGTCTACTTTCTCCAGTAGTACCTTGTTTCTTTCCACCATATATCTCACAAAATGGTATTGTACATCAATGTGCTTAGTCTTGGAATGATAAGTTGGGTTCTTTTCCAGAAATATTGTGCTTTGACTGTCGCAACTTATCTTCATATATATCTTCTCAAAATCGATTCCTAAACACAACCTTTTCATCCATACTGCTTATTTTCTTCCATGAGTGCCTGCCATGTATTCAAATTCTATTGTTGACAAGGCTACAACTTCCTCTCACTTACTCATCCAACTGATTTCTTCACCGAACATCTTGAAGATATATCCATTGGTCGACCTACAATGATCCATATATCTATCCCAATCGGTGTTGACAAAGCCATGCACATTTAATTCACTATCACCTCTAGGTTTTCCTTGATAGCATATAGCATAGTCTTTTGTGCCACAAAAATACTTGAATACTCTCTTGATAGTTGTACAATTCTCATTTCCATGTGTCAACATGTATCTACTAAACACTCCCACTGCATGGGAAATTTTTTGTCAAGTGTGACCATTGCATACATTATACTACCAAAAACAATTTCATAAGGAACATGTGCCATGTCCTCTATTTCCTCATGTGTCTTTGGACATTGTTCAAAAATTATCCTTGCTCCCATAGGAATTGGCACCTTCACAGGTTTGCAATATTTCATGTTGAAACATTTCAAGATTGTTTCAATATACTTCTTATGGTTCAACCGGAGCTTTCTAGCTTCTCAATCTCTCTTGATCTCCATTCCCAGAATGAAGTTTGTTACACCAATATCCTTCATGTTGAACTTGGAGGATAGCTTCTTCTTCACCTCCTTTCTTACATTCATGTTGTTTCCAATAAACAACATGTCATCAACATACAATAATACATTTATGAAACTTATACCTTCTTCTTTGGAATATATGTAGTGATCATCTTTGCTTCTCACAAATCCAAAACTAAGGATGTATGTGTCAAAATTTTGGTACCACATCCTTGGTGATCACTTTAGACCATAAGGGGGTATTTTCAATTTTCACACCAAATATTTATTTCCCCTTAATGCAAATCCTTCAAGTTGTTTCATCTAGATTTCTTCTTCCAAGTCCCTATGTAGGAACATTGTATTTACATCCATTTGTTCTATTTCTAGATCAAATCCTATAGCTAGAGACATTAGTACTCTAATGGAAGTTAATTTTTCAACAAGAGAAAAAATAGCATTGAAGTGGACTCCTTTGACTTGGGAATATACTTTCGCTAACATTCGAGATTTGAATTTCTCGACTTGACCTAGGGTGTTCATTTTTTTCTTGAATACCCACTTTCTACCAATGAAATTTGTTCCATTTGGTAATTCAACTAAATCCCATGTCTCATTCCTATGCAAGGATTCCATCTCTTAGACCATGGTGTCCTTCCATAGTTTCCCTTCTATTGAGTTGACTGCCTCCTTGATAGATGTGGGCTCTTTGTTAGTAGCAGTTAAAAAAAATGTGAAATGAAATTCAAAAGGACTATACCTATCGACATGTTTTCTTACTTGTTTTGACCTCCTTACAATCAGGGTCAGTTGTTCCACCTCCTCATATGATTAAGTCAAATCATTTGAATCACCTTATTCATTCCTCAATTCAAACCACACCTTCTCTAGATTATTCTCTATTTGAACCATCATTTTAGAATCAGACTTCCTTCAGAATTCTCTAAAGACAACATCTCGATTGTACAGTTTTTTCCTTGATGTAGGATCCCAAAGATTATATCCTTTCATTCCTTCTTCATATCTAGTTAAAATACACTTGATCCCAGATATTTTCTTTTCCTTGGGAACATGCAAAAATGAATCATATCCAAATACTTTGAGATGTGAAACCGAAGGCTTCTTTCCATACCATAGCTCATGTGAAGTCATATCTACTAGTGCCAACGAAGGAGACATATTCACCAAATATTGTGCGGTGTCGAATTCCTCTTCCCAAAATTCTTGTACAAGCCCAACACCACTTAGCATGATCCTTGCCTTGCCCATAAATGTTTCATTCATTCTCTTAGCAACTCCATTTTTCTTTGGGGTATATGGTGTGGTATTTTGGTGTTATATGCCACACTGTTTTCAAAAATGATCAAATTCATTTCCACAAAATTCACCACTGTTGTTATTTCTCAGTACCTTAATCTTCTTATCTATCTAGTTTTCTACAAGAGATATAAACTCTTTGAATTTCTAAAAAAACCTTTGATTTCTTCCTTAGGAAATATATCCATGTCTTCCTGGAAAACTGATTTATGAAGGAGACATAATATATGGATCCACCAAGTGAAGGCACTAAAACAAGGCCAAACACATCACTATCAACCAATTCTAGAATCGCCTTTACCCTTGTCCCTCCAGATGGGAACCTTAGTTGAATTTGTTTTCCATATATACAATGTTCACAAAAGTTGACTTCTAAATGACATTCAGGAAAATATTATACCATACCTTTGTTGTGCATAGATCAAATTCATTTTTCTCCAATATGACCCATCCTCTCATGCCATAGCATGGTCGGATCATTTTGACAAGGACTTGTCAATTCCATTTGAATTGACTCAGCTAGAGTTGAGTCGATTTGAGTCGAAATCGATTCAAATTCAGGAACAATGAAGTTGTTTGATCCAATTGAGTCGAAATTCCCTAATAACTTGTATAAGGTTCCAATCTAAAATCCTTTCATTAATACCATTGCACCTTTGACCATTTTGCATGTATCGTTCTTAAATAGAGTGTGCACCCCTACATCACTCATATTACTGACATATATTATGTTTCATTCCAAACCCAGAATGTGTAATACACTTGGAAAGGTTCTACTCCTCCCATCCTATAGTGTCAGTCGAAGTCTTCCTCATCCTACAATTTTGGTTATCGATTTGTCCCCCAAGAAAACATATCCTCCTTCCTATCGTTCATATTCACATAACCATTCTCTATGTGGTTTCATATGATAGGATTCTCATGATTCAATCAACCAAACTTATTAATCCGACTGTGTACTGGTTTATGGAGTTGTCTTTCTTTGAGTTGACTACTTCTCACTGGATCTTGTATCGGCTTATGTTGCCTTCGAATTGTAGTCCCTTTTGTAATTCCCAGATTTACTACATTTCCAACATCTTCTTGTTGTCGACTAAACCAGGGATTTATATCTACCAGTTGAATTATACTTTCTACCGAAGAATTTACCTTTTTGTCCATTAACTGATCAACCTCTTACCACTAATGCATCTTTGGTCGATCCCTCCATGTTCTTCCTTCTCGTTTCTTCTGGTAGTATAGATGCAACCATTGTTGGATCATGTTGTCATTGACGCCAATGGTTTGATTGATTGATGTCATTGATTGATGTCAAGTGATGGATTTTTTGATAGGATTGATTGATTGATGATTAACGAACAATGTATATGTATTTTCATTGATGAGAATGATAGATGTCAAGTTGAAACCAATCGATGAATATGGATCAATGAGTTGTCATTGATATGATGAAGATGGATCAATGAGTTGTCATTGATACACGATGTATAGTTGTTGTATATGATGTAGTGGTGGATTGATGCATAGATGAATCATTATATTCTTATCATGATTGATAAGGTGCACAAATGGATGAACTCCAAAGTGGTCCCCTTATGGTGAAAGCCCTCATGGGAAGACACTTTGTGGTTGAGTTTTGGTTGGGAGGACCCATGCTTGTATGTGGAATAATGAGATGAATATCAATTAAGTTGTTGGTGAAACTATCCTATATGGATAGTGCTTTTCATGCCATTTCTGGTGGTATGTGGAATGTCACATAACTCCTCACGGTTTGAGAGTTATGGCCCTACGAAGTTGAAGGACCCCCATGTGTTGGATTGAAGACCCAAATGGTCAAAAAAAGTCAAGTTGCCCTAAAAAGAAGAAATCATTATTTAAATGATAAAGTAAAGTGACAAAGTGAAGAGGATTATTTAAATAATAAAGTGAAGTGACAAAATCAAAGAAGACTATTTAAATGATAAAGTGAGGTGACAAAGTCAAGGAGGAATATTTAAATGATAAAGTAATGGAGAACTTTCTATTTATGGAAAATGGTTAACCCTAAAATAAGAAAAATAGGTTAAGCGACCTAGAAATGGGTTAAGTTACCTAAAGAATGAAAGTATAAATAAGATGGCTATGGACTCTTGCACATAATCCTTTTTGTGTATCAATGGAGAGCTTCTTGCGAGAATATCTTTTGGAGTATTGATGAAGAGCTTCTTGTGAGAGCATTTTTGGTATGAATCTCTTGAGCATGATTGAAGATATATTCTAAGAAAGAGAGAATGAGGAGGATCTCATGAACACATCAAAGTTTCAGCAATGTCGGAGATCTTGACGGAAAAAGTCTCTGAGCTTCAGAAACCCTAGTTTCTGAGGTATACGCGGGTTGTAATGGGCCAGGGCACGTACACACGCGGGTTGTATGAGGATAGGGTGCGTACAGTGGATGAAGTGATGAAAACTTGTGTTTGAGCTGGTGCCAGGATTTTGGATGATGAGACAGGTTCCAGATATGCATTCTATGGGCTCAGATCTATCACTGAGACACCGGTATGGTTACATTATTTTCTTGATGGATACTATTGTTTGATGTGTTGTGAATTCTTAGGGAATTCTTGGTATGGATTTTATGATGTGGTTCATTTTGGTTGATTTGATTGATGGAGTGAGTAGTACTCTTTTGATTCAGTGGTGACATGATTTTTATGGTATACTAGTTGTTTATACATGATTGAGATAGCATTCATATTGATTTGTTGTGGAGCATGAACAAGCTACTGGAGAGATTGGATGTGTTGTGACTGGCTGGTGGGCAGATTGGACAGTCAGAGACAGAAAAGAATGATATATTGTTTGCATATGATCTGAGTTGATCTTGAAGGATAAATCCTAATAGCTCAGAAGGAATATGCAGGCTACAATGAGCCAAGGCACGTACACACGTGGGTTTCACTACTGACAAGTCGCGTACATGTTGACAGATTGATATCTGTTGAGGATTGTTGCCTCAACTCAGTTGGTACTGATTATGAAAGTTGAGGCTTTCATAATAGAGATGGTGCTCTTGTAGAGTTGTACTCTATTCAGTTGTTGCTGATAAACCCCTAGATTGTTGTCCATAATAAAAAGAAAAATTGTACATACATGTTGTGTTCTTTGTGTTCCTTGTGGTGATAACTTGTTGATGATAACTTGTTGATATATGTTCACATCTAACTGGTTATAAATGACAACAATGGGTAATGAATAAATGTTGAATGTTAACTAAGGATTTTTATGTAAAGGGGGAAGTTTTGGGAAAAATATCCCCACACTCATTCACCTCCCCCCTCTAAGTGTGGTAGGTGTGTCCAACACTTATGTTTCCTTTGAATTGTAGTCCTTTTTGTAATTCCCAACTTTACTACATTTCCAACATCTTCTTGTTTTCGACTAAACTAGGGATTTATATCTACCCGTTGAATTATACTTTCTACCAAAGAATTTACCTTTTTCTCTATTAACTCGTCAACCTCTTACCACTAATTCATATTTGGTCGATCCCTCCATGTTCTTCCTTCTCATTTCTTCTGATAGTATAGATGAAACCATGTCTTCTAGTGCTAATTTGGTTTAATTACTCTCTATAGCCATGACTAATCTATCCTAGGATATTGGAAAAGAACATAATATGCTAACACATTTCCCCTCCTTAGTGATTGTAATATACACAATAGATAACTGAATTATTATAGTATTAAACACATTTAAATTCTTGGTCACCAAAGTTCCCTCACTCATCCTTACAAGATACAGTTTCTTTCTAAGGAAGAACTTATTTACTAGGGATTTTGGCAGGTACAAGATCCCCAACTTGTCCCATAGTTTCTTGGTTGAATATTCACTTGAGACATTCAACAATATTGAATATACAAGACAAATTTTAATCGTACTCCTTGCCCTTATCTCAAGTTTCGCCCATTCTTCCCTCAACATACTTGTTGGAATGGTACCTGGACAGACTGTTATCCATTGTTCTTGATCTAAAAGGAGATATTCAATTTTAAGCTTCTGAAGCTCAAAATTCTAGTCATTGAATTTTTCAATCTCTATTCTCGAGCTACTTGCCATTCATTAAGCACACTTTATAAGGATTTATGACTTCTGAATCTTACTGAACCTAGGGTTTAGCTAATATCCAAGGTTGTTAAACCAAGCTATGATACCACTGTTGTTGGGTATTTTACCCTACGGACTAGTAAGCTAGGGTTCTAAGCCTACATGCAGATCATGACCCTTCAGATTTAATCTTTATCCTTCTACCCAAAATCTCAACCCC
>JZKD02S1591891.1:0-17937 GCA_000966675.3 Picea glauca
ATTATACATTTTGAATAACAAACAATCCTCAATTATTATCTTTTGACAAAAAATATTTATTACTTGTGCATTTAGTTATATTAAGTTTCATTGTTCAACATGTATTTCCCAACTAGCTCGGCAGGGACTGCGTTGCCATACAACCCTTGTTAATTATGTTATGCTTTAGAGTATTTTTTAAGGAGTGAGATTTAGTTTCTTATTAACATTCATTTTCTTTTTTTAATGTACTCCCTATGGCATGATAAGTCTTGTGTTCTTTTTTCTAAAGTGTTTAGTGTGGTGTGGCATGGTGATTGTTTTAATTTAAAATTCAAAATGTTCACTATTTATTAGTTCTTACCTAAGGTGCAGAGGGACTATAGCGATCGATAATTCGTTGACTTCATATTAATATGTCTTTTGACTATAAATTTTCGCATCATCTGTATTGTTCGTACTATAGAAGTAAAAAGATTATTTTATATATAAAAAAAAAACTTATATGTCATCGTCTCATTGGAGAATATATTTGAGGTCTTATTGCCAGCTTCGTTGTTCCCAATGTTGTAAATGTGTAGATATCCAAAGTTTTGAGCTTAGATGCTCCTTTTTAATTTTTATTACAATTTTACTAAAATGTTTACAAACCGAAAGTTCTGAGCATACCGAAATGTTTACATTTTTTTATCATTATTGTTATTATTAGTCATTTGTATTTGTATTGAAATGTTTGCATATCGAAGGTTTAGATCATTGACATTTTTTTTAGGTCCTTGAATAGGCTTGACAGCTTAAATGTTTACATAGCATGAGGTCCTGAAACAGGCCTGACAACTTAAATGTTTGCATACCATGAGGCACTTAGACAACTTGACAGCCTTAAATGTTTACCTAAATAGGCTTCTCGGAGTAGATTTTTCCTTGAATTTTTTCATACAATGTTGCAGTGAATTTGGACAATATTGTTGTGCACCGCTAGTTGAATAGGCATTGTATGTTTCATACTTCTTCTAGACTTGGAATGCAATTACGTCATCGTTGAAGCTACATACATTGTTTACTGGTTCAATGGGTGCTTCTTCTTCGTTGGTTCGTCGGTTGTTGGTTTTGTTGTTTGGTTCAACTTTGCAAGGTTGGGGACCTGCGCTTGCAGTTGGACCTGTTGGTGCTTGTTTATTGCTTTTGTTTACTTCAACTTTGCAAGGTTGGGGTCCTACATTCACAGTTGGATCTGTTTTTTTGGTTTACTTTGCGGGGTCCAGGTGTTGCACCCACAATTCGACCTGCGCTTCTGTCATTCATCATTTCAGAGTAAGTTTCGATGCCATAATTTCATTTTCTATTCCTTCTTTGTTGTTCGGTGTTTGCAGTTTGCAAGTAAGAATGTTTGCTTATTTATATTGGCATGCTCATCATATGTTTTTGGTTCCTTCTGTGCTTCGGCTGCATTTTGGTAATCGTTGGAGATACATATGTTGTTTTTTGGTTCGGTGGTTATTGTTTGTTCACTGGTTCGTTGGTTCGTCGGTTTCTGGTTGTTGTTGTTTGGCTCAAGTTTACGAGTTTGGGGCCCCGGGGCTGCAGTTGGGTCTGTTTGTGTTTTCTCGTTGGTTTGGTGTTTGTTGTTTTCTTTTGTTTACTTCGGCTTTGCAGGGTTGAGGTCCTGCACCGACAGTTGGAGTTGTTTTTTTTTTTTTTTGTGCTTTGCGGTGTTCAGGTCCTACACCCACGTGTGGACCTGCACTTGTGTTATTTGTCATGTCCAGCGAAGTCGAGATCTGGCGTCTGTTCTGCTGTAAACTTTTGTTGATATTTCAGTGTTGACATGATACAAAATAGTGGCATAAGAAATAATTGGACAACTATATGTGCAATTGCAATATCTGTTGTCTTTTTGTTAAGATAAAACATGTGCAAAACACGCTTATTAACCATATATGGTGAAATGTGCCCATTTCACAATACAACTTCTTTATCCTCTACACAGACTGGTGTGACCACGATACAATTTGTCTTGTACTTGAGATATGATATGTACACCAAAGATACTACAAAATTATATTTCCATGTCTGAAAGCATATATGGATACTTTGCCACAGAAAACCAAAATCATTTAGCGATGGCCATGCAATTTCTTAATATTGTGTGGCTTGTAATATATTTTGGGCAGGGAAAAGCTTTATATATTTACAACCATAGATGGAGAAAAGCAAAGGTTCATGTCTCTAACTATCTTTTATTCTATTCGTTGATTTTCATTTATCGTATGTAAATATTACTTGTTCTCCGTTGCATACCAGCTTCCATTCATGTTCATTGTATTTTGTGCATTCCCACATTCAAACAAACAGAATAGCAGGAGAAAACAAAGGAGTCTTAACTGCAGCGGTGGAAGAGGAGATACAAAAGTACATGCTTGTACTGTTATTCCATATTCTGTTGTTTTGTATTTCATTTATTGTTTGTATATGTGTTCACCTAGTTTATTGTATGTAGATATTGTGTACCTTCCTACATAATAACTTATCTTCATTACATGTCTTCCTGCATACTAACTTCCTTCATGTTCATTGTATTTTTCTTGCATTTCTACATTTAAACAAACAGAGTGGTTGGAGAGGACAATGGACTCTTTGGTGCGAATGTAGAGTAGGAATTACAGAGGTGCATACCTGTACTCTTATTTCATATTCCAGTGTTTAGTATTTCATTTATTGTATGTGTATTTGTTCTACTTGTTATACCGCTTTGCACCTTTTTTACTGTATGTATATACTATGTATCTTTTGCTTATTCTCATGTGAATTGTATTCTCTTTGCTGCATTTCTTTATTTTACATGTCTTTTTGCATACTAACTTGCCTTCATGTCCACTGTATGTTCGGCGTTGTTACCTTGAAAGAAACAAATTCGTTGGACAGGAAGATGAATTCTTATATGCGACAGCAGAGGGGTCTGTGGTACAATCTTCGAAAAGGTATACCAACTGTGCTAGTAAATTAAACATACAAAACGGGTGGGGGCATATAATATTGGACTAGAAAATGATGATTTGGCAACAATGGGCCTTTGTGCCCTCCCCATTTCTAATTTTTCCATTTTCTAATATCCCTTTTTCTTTTTGATTACTCTGCTTAATCGTCTTTTCGAAAATGCCTCGGTGTGCGGGTTGGCGGACTCACGAGTTCACATTTATGGTCATGCTTCTACCTTATTCCATACTTACCCACTTTGTCGATTGCGGGTGTCGGGCTGGCGGGTTCAAGATTGCGCCTCTAGCTTTAGAGATTCCGCAATATACATATTGGTCGTCATACCCCGCCATCACACCCTATTTATTGTTACATATTTTTTCAGTCAAAAAATCTGAGGCATACAATTTGACCCTCGAGTCCTCAAGTTTCCTGAGTATCCCTTGACACCCTATTTCGTATTCCATCTCCTTCGACCTTGCATGTGACATTAAGAACAATTATGGACAATATACAATGCATATACTTGTTTAGTCCTTTTGATGTTCATCTACACATGCTTGCATTAGAAAAGTTCGACTAGTGACATGCCCATGAGCATTTAATCATCCCAAACATTAGCAGACTGATAAGGCCAAAGGTAAAGATGCATACATTATGTTCCTCATATGTTTACCAAACAAATATCCTCAGTTATTTATTCATCTATGGCATGGTGAATATGTTGATGTCATCTACAACACATACTTTGCAGTTCACAAGAAGTATCAAAAAGTGCAAGCAAGACGTTGAACATAGCGCAGGTTCTGTAGACTAAGAGGTCTGGTTGCAAAACTCTGGCTCCATAGTTCATCCAATTTCTGCGTCTACTTGTACATTTATGCCAGGGAAAAAAGAAAACAAAAAAACAATGCACACTACCTTTCACATTACTTTTCCTGTTCAAAAAATGTCACCAGGTCTAAACTTGTAACACCCAAAATACTATCAATAGAGGGCTTGAACAACCATTGAACTAGACAAATGTTCATCAGGGACATAATGGTTGTCTATAACACCTACTTGGACAAGGAAAACAAAACTAGATCCATTATGTGTGCTGACATGACAGACAAGGAGGCCCTGATGACAATCACACTGACTATTCCTACACAACTTGTCCAAAAACATGCAAAAAATATATTTCCAGGTAATGGGATATCCATTACAAATTTTAATATATTGCCCAAAACAATATATGACTGTGGTGATTGTGATCGGATTATATCGCTCAACGAAACAAGTATTGTGAAAAAAAATCCTGCTATTTGTTCAGAATATCGTTTCGTCCCAAACACAACTATCAACCAACTTGCACAGAGCAACGACATTTACCCAATCGAAACCATTGGCGCAGTTGTCACACTCATGATAAAACTTGGCTTGCAACACATTCTCCATATAAAAGATGGAGAGTCAGACAACAACAAGTCAATGGTATTGTTCTCCATATCCAGTTTTGTCCTTTACTTTCACATGTCCATGCATCTCGGTTAAGTTATACAAATATTGTATTGTTCCATGTTGCAGTTGCAATTGTTCGACACCTATTCAATTTTGTTTTCGTTAATGAAACAACAATTGCATAAAAGGAAATTTCCACTTATGTTCTTCAAAAATATAACAAAGAAAAGAGATGTTAAAGAAATGATTTTCCACACAACCCAAGAAACATTTGTAACAGAATTGCGAGCAGACATAGTACAGGATCTCAAGAAACTAACTAGCTCTACAACTGTTGTATGTATACATCTACATATTCATCCTCACTTTGCTCATACAAATTGCCTTCACCAAATTTTTGCAGTTTTTTTTTTATTAGTATTTTGGTGCAGTTGTATATTATATTGTTCAATATATTAACTTTTATGCTCACGTTTCCAGGTTGAAGGTGTTTTGGTTGCAGAAAATGCGTACTCGACCCCCTTTGAGCCTGCATGTGTGAAATGCAACTCTCCTACTTTTGCTTCTGCTTTCATAAGTGATGATATAATTGATTGTCTGTGATGCGGTAAAAAATGTCCATACATATATAGACATTGCCTCAATGCTGCCATCTGAACCGTGTGCAACACAACCGTACATTGTACAATTAGATAACCTCTGTTATAAGATGTGCTTCCTGGGTTAGTAGAATTGTCATATGAAGCATACCTACAGAAAAAGGCAAACAGTGTCTACATGCTAGGCGACTTTCAGATACATAGCAAATTTACCTTAAATGAGGACAATGCAATATTGCATATTAGCTAAAAATAAATAAATCATATCAAGCTTGGCAGGAAACAAAAATATCTCATGTGTGTCTGTAATTTTTCTTCAACACCCAGATAAATGTTCATCGGACTCAAGTTCTTCGGAATTTACATCTATAGCTGTAAAATTCTCTTTCCAGAGATTTTGTCTCTTCTTGTGCACTTGAAACAACAAGGAGAATCTAATTACAAATGCAATCGATGTTGTTATTTTGATGTTTTTTTTGCATCTCCTAGTAAGAATTTTACATATTTGTTGCGGTGTTCAAATTAAAAAAAAATGGTGGTTGGTTGTGGCTTTGATGGAGGAGTCTGCACGTTTTTGGGTGCCCAAGTTGGACAATTGTTTTCCAACTATATAGCCATGGCAGGATTTCTGCATTTTTTTTGGGTACCCAAATAAAAAAAAAAATGGTCTCCAACTATACATTTATGGTATGGTATCTGCATTTTCTCGATGCCCTAATTGAAAAAAAAAGGATTCAACATGGATCGAAACATGAGCTTGAGATTTTCAGAACTTGCTATAGAGATTGGGGAGTTTGGGCATTGGGATTCATACAGGCAGGTGCAGTTGTTGGTGATGTACACGCGCATAAGATTGTTTAGTCCATAAATGGGAAGCATGAGCGCAAAACCCATAAAATTATCCAACTGTAAATAACTCAGGCCCATCCTTTGAACCATCGAAATAGCTTTCTCCTCTGGGCATAACCATCAGGTATTTCCAATAATATTGGAAATTTGGCATTGTTAAAACTGGTAGTGATAGACCATGGCACTATCAGAGGAAAATGTCCATAGTGATCTTTCTTAATGGTAAAATAGTAATCAACAACTTTCTTGTTCCCCATTTTGAGGTCTGGTTATAGCTAGCGTACAATGGCGAAGCTCCGTTGGTTTTGTGTTGTCTTGTGTTTGGCAGAATTTTGTTCATATCCCATGGCCCCAGTTATTTTCTCGTGGGAACGTATACCAGATGTAAGAGAAAACCAATGCCACGATGTGTTTTTTCTATATATCAAATTGTTTGATGCAAAGGTCGATGTGTACTGCTCTATGGAACCTTGTGGGATCTTGCTTGATGCCTTCTGTGTTCATGCGTTGCCTTCTGCCTCAACTTTCAATACATTTGGTGTTTACTTGGTTCTTGATTGTATGCTTCGTTTTGGAAAATTAATAATACATTCAGGATCTTCACAGTTTTTCTATGATCTTAAAGACTATATAGGACATACTTTTCCCTTTAATATAAGATTTGTGACACAAATGTCGTATGTGGCTCGTTTTAGCACTTTTCCTTGATCGATGAACTTAGCAAAATTAATCTCCTAGAATAATTTGAAATAAAATAATATATACTATGTGAAGTCCAACGAAACTATCATATCAACGAGAGGACATTAAAATTCAAATTCATCATTGTTATACTTGCGGTGAAACTCACAGTACAATAACTTTACTTAAACATCCCAAAATTGATTTTCTTGTAGCTTTTCGACGCTTCTCTTATACAAACAGATCCTGGAAACTATAAGCATGGCTCACTGTATCTATTCCTTGATTGAATAACATGTTCACATGTTTAATGCACTTCATAGTTACTATTAAGACCATAAATGGGGCTTTCTTACACCAATTACCACTTCCAAAAATTGCCATCCCCTTTATTTTTTCCCTCTGATTTCCCTTTCAGGTTACTTACTCGTTTTTTAGAAAATGTCTAGGTGCAGGAGTTGGCGGATTCATGTCTTCGAATTTCCACTTACTTTTATATCACCAGCCCGACCGACCGCTTCCCCGTTTCATATTGAACAAACTTTTTGGATCGCAGGTTCCCGGATAGGAGGGTTGTCGGATAGACGAGTTCAACATTGCGTTTCCATTGTTCCGCCACCTGCAAACAACACTTGGAATTCTGCGATCGACAAATTAGCAAACAAATTCCCCTTTATCTCGTTTTTAGCACTTTTCCTTGATTGATGAACTTAGAAAAATTAATCTCCTGAAATAATTTGAAATAAAAGAATATGTACTATGTGAAGTCCAATGGAACTATCATATCAACGAGAGGACATTAAAATTCAAATTCATCGTTGTTATACTTGCAGTGAAGTTGACAGTACAATAACTTTACTTAAACATCCCAAAATTGATTTTCTTGTAGCTTTTCAACGCTTCTCTTATACAAACAGATCCTGGAAACTATAAGCATGGCTCACTGTATCTATTCCTTGATTCAAGAACATGTTCATATGTTTAATGCACTTCATAGTTACTATTAAGACCATCAATGGGGCTTTCTTACACCAATTCCTGCTTTCGAAAATTGTCATCCCCTTTCTTTTTTCCCTCTGCTTTCCCTTTCTGGTTACTTACTCGTTTTTCGGAAAATGTCTAGGTGCGGAAGTTGGTGGATTCACGTCTTTAGATTTCCACGGTTACTTTATATCACTAGCCCGATTGACCGCTTCCCCGTTTCATATTGAACAAAATTTTTGGATCGCGGGTTCCTAGATAAGCGGGTTCAACATTACATTTCCATTATTTCATCGCCTGCAAACAACACCCAGACTTTCGCGATCTACAAATTAGCATACAAATTCCCCTTTATCTCGTTTGCTTTCGCTTTCTGTTTACTTGGTCCTTTTTCCGAATGTCTCGTGCTTTTATATACAACACCCAAAGTTTTGCAATATACAAATTAACCCTCAAAATCCGTCATTGTCTCTTGTTTCGTGTTACGCATTTTGCATTCAACAGTTGGGGTAGATACAATTTGACCATCAGGCCCTCACGTCTCCTGATTAGAGCTTGTGGCCCTGTTTTCAAGCCCATCAATATTTCATGTTTTGAGTATGTATAATGCTTGTATATCATGAGTCCTACCAACCGCTTGTCCATTTCATACTTGGCCACTATTACCATCGTCAGTTACTGGCCAGGCTTGCTCAACATTGCGCTTCCATTGTTCCACTACGTACAAACAACACCCGAAGTTCTGCGTTATACAAATTGATGGCTGAACTATCATTGTGACATATAATTTGACCATCGACCCCTCACGTCTGTCGCGTATATCTTGTGACCCTATTTTTGAAGCCCGCTCGACCACTTTCCATACTTGGCCATTTCTTGGAATCTGTTTCGCGGGTTGGCGAGTGGACGAAATGTACAATGCTTAGTCGCTCTTTTCCATCCCCGCCATCTTCGTACTTATTTCTAGATATACAATTATTAAGCTTTAATGCTAGTAGTTCATCATGCAAGAACTGTTAAGATTGTCATTAATGTGCAGAAGGTCGGAGAAGATTTGTAATTAATGTGAATTAAACCAAGATTTGCAGAGAAGAGTGTTATCATTTCCAAGTATTCATTTCAAACATGATGCAATCTCTTTCGTGCGTCGGTCGGTTGGTGCCTTTACGAAATCTCTAATTCTTAATCGCTCTTCGTCGTCACCGCCACCTTCGCACTTTTTTCTAAATATGCAATTAGTAAGATTTAATGGTAAAAACTCATTACGCACGAACCTTGGAGATTGTCATTGATCAGTGAAAGGTTCGAGGAGATATTCCATTGATACACATTAAACCAAGATTTGCGGAGGGTTATATTATCCCTCCCCAATTTTCATTTCAAACATCATCTAGAGCAAACGGAAATTCTCGTTAACTTATGGCATCAATTCCACAACAGTTCTGTCCAAATACAGTAAACACCTTCGGGCATGATGGCCAAATGTTCCAGTATTCCAGGGCATATTCTTACTACTCATCTCCCTCCATCTAGGAGAAAAAAAGGAGATGGTCCCTTGGTGCACCGACAGAGATATTTCAAGCCAAAGAATTCCAACGAAACCCTTCCTTCTCAGACAACTTGCCCGCCTGCATTGAAGGTTGGCGTTGAGGTTGATGAGATGGATTTCGAGCCGGAAGAAGATGATCTAATGGACGATGATACGACAATGGATGATGGCAATGCAAAGACTATTCCCACTACTGTGCCCCAATTGAAATCAACCATAACGGGCGACACTTCTCGGCTCGGCGATGGCGGTCCTAACAACACCAAAAGAAGGGGTTTAAAAAAAGAAACCGACGTTGAACGCAATAGTCGCTTTGCATCTCGAAAGTAGGAATTCCAGAGGTCCAAATTAGTCTGTTATGGGTGGAAGTCTTTCAATATAAGGAAATGATCTATTGATTCTCCCAGAGATATATTTCAAGCCAAAACATTATTCAATTGCGGGACCACTGTTGTTTTCTCTGGAAATACAATTAACATATTAGGGAGTGAGAACCAAAACTCCCACTGGTGCAAGGCATATTCCTACTAGTCATCTCCTTCAACCCAGAATGGACTAATTTGGGCCTCTGGAATTTCTCATGCAACCTATGTCCTTGAAGTTTTTGACTGTGAGGAGGTGGTTTCTTGGTGTGTCCTAACTTTCAGTTTCGGGCTATTCCGTTTGCCCTGCAAATTTTTTTGTCTTCTTCCTCACGGGAAGCTTGTGAGAACTATCAATTTTACCATAGGACTATTGTTCATCTACTTCAAGCCAAGGATTTATTCCACTATGGAACCACTCTCCTGTTTCTTTGTCGCCTCAGGTCTTCCGCAAAATATTGAGATCGGGGCATCGAACATTGATCCACCGAAGAGAAGACTGCAAGGATTTCCTAAGAAAAAGCATGGTAATCAATTTTGTATGCATGTTGAAGAGCATCTCGATGGCTCTTGCATGTTGCAGATCTTGTGCCTGTGTTTATGGAAAATATGTTCAATGTTTTGGCCCAAAGAACTCGGTCCAATTTCTATGGATAGATATACAATGCTCAATATTCTTTTTTTTTAATGGATTTACTATTAAAAAAATTTCCTTGGAGTCTTGGTTGATGTTTCTTTTATGAATTCAACACCTCTTCTCATTGGCATGGTTTGATAGTCTCGTAGTTCTTCTATATTGTATTTTCTTAAGTAATTTGTTTCAAAATGGAGCATTTAACAATTATATGACAATGCATTGTGTCGATCCGTCAGGATTTTATGGAAACAAAAATGAATTTCACACAGTTTCAAACCAACTTTCAATTCTATTTGTAATGCAGATAGAATATAGCAAGACCAAATCATAATGTTGCAGCAAGATTGTCATTCTTCTTTCTAGACATGCAATTATTAAGCTTTAATGCTAAAAACCCATCATGAAAGAAGTTTAATACTTAAGTTAATATGTTAAAGTCATGGAAGAATGTATCAAGAACACAATTACTCCCACAAGTTGCAATAAAATATAATCTTCAACAAAGCATTTGCTAACAATTACTAGAAAATGATGGTTTTGCAACAATGGAGCTTGTTTGAAACTGATTCCTTCTTACGAAAATTGCCCTCCACCTTTCTATTTTCCCACTCTTTTATCCCCTATACTTTCTCTTTATGGTTACCTAGTCGTTTTTTCCAAAAATGTCTTGCTGCGCGGGTTGGCGGATTCATGTGTTCACATTTTCATCCATGATTTTATATGGTGATTTCGAACGAGCGCTTCCCCTTTGTCTAAATTTCACTTTCCATTGTTTTGTGACCTGCAAACAACACTCTGGCTTCTGCGATATGCAGATTTACTTCTAGACTACCACATCATCCCCTCTTCCGTGTTACACATTTTGCACTGAAATGTTCCGATATATAGAATTTGACAGCCGCGGCCTTATGTCTCCTCGGGAACCCTTGTCACCCTATTTTGAAGCTCGTCCGGTCGTTTTCCACACTTGACCATTTCTTGACATCTCTTCCGCGGATCGTCGAGTTCACGGGTTCAGGAGATTCCCAATTTCTAGTTGTTGTTTCCTATGACCGCTACCTTCAGATTTATTTCCAAGTATATGCAATATGTATACAACTTCTCCATAAACATACAGAAAAGATCTTGCCAGGAAATGGAATATCTATTGCAGATTTGAATATATTGGACATTCTTTTCCCTCTTCTATACTTAACCAAATTCCCGTTTCTTTTTCCCCTCTACTCTCTCTTTCTCGTTACTTAGTCATTTTTTTTCTGAAAATGTCTCAATGAGCGCGTTGGCCGACCTACTTTCACGAGTTCACATTTGCGCTCGTGCTTTTATATCGCGACTCTGATTGACCGCTAGTCATTCGATGCCTAGCCACTTTTCAGATCGTGAATTATCGGGCAGGTGGGCTCTATATTGCACTTCCATTGTTCTGTGAGCTGCAAATAGCACTTGGACCTCCACGATATACAAATTTATTGTCACACTCCCACATCATACCCTCTTCCGTTATACACAGTTTACACACGAAATTTCTGAGACCTGCAATTTGACCTTCGGGTCCTCACGTCTCCTGGGGAACTATTGTCACCCCGTTTTTAAGCCCCTGTGTCCGCTTTCCATATTTCGCCATTTCTTGGAATCTCTTTCGCGCCTCCAATTCCATACTTATCTGAATTTTTCCCTTGCGGATTCCCAAATAGGCGGAGTGCACTTCCAGTGTTCCTTGACCTGCAAACAACCTCCCGACTTTCGCGATATACAAATTGACTTCCAGACTCCTACATCAGCCCCTCTTCCGTGTTACACAATATGAACTCAAAAGTTTTGATCAATACAATTTGACCATCGGGGCCTCACGTCTCCTCGGGAACCCTTGTCAGCCTATTTTGAAGCCCGTCTGACCGCTTTCCATGACCATTTCTTACAATCTCTTTGAGGATCATCGGGTTGGCGGGTTTAGACAATTTCCAATTCCTAGTCGTGATTTTTTGTGCCCGCCACCTTCACACTTCTTTCCAAGTATATGCAATAAGTATATAACTTATCCAGAAACATGCAGAAAAGATCTTGCCAGGAAATGGGATATCTATTACAAATGTGAATATATTAACCCTTCTTTTCCGTCTTCTATACTTAACCAAATTCTTGTTTCTCTTTTCCCTGTACTTTATCCTTCTCGTCACTTAGTCATTTTCCAAAAATGTCTAGTTTCTCGGGTTGGCGGACTCGTGGGTTCACATTTTCACTCGTGATTTTATATCGCGACTCTGACCGACCACTTCCCCATTCCATACCCAACCACCTCTCCGACCGCGGATTCCTGAGTAGGCGAGCTCTAGATTGCAATTCTATTTTTTCGTGACTTGCAAACAGTACCCTGACTTCCACGATATACAAATTTACAACTGGGCTCTCACATCATACCGTGTTCTGTATTACAGTCTACCTATCATCCCCTCTTCCGTGGTACACATTTTGCACTGAAAAATTCTGAGACATACAATTTGACCATCGGGTCCTCACGTCTCCTGTGGAACTATTGTAACCCCATTTTGAAGCTCATTTGTTCGCTTTCCATACTTTGCAATTTCTTCGATTTTCTTTCGTGGATTGTCGGGTTGGAGGGTTCAAGAAATATCCAATTCCTAATCGATGTTTCCTATGCTCGCGCCCTTTGCAATTAGCAAGTATATATAAGATCTTATTTCTAAGTATGCAATTAGCAAGCGTTAATGCTAAACCATGATTTGAGATCTCCCATTAATATGCATAAAACCAAAATTTTCGGATGTTTATATTATCCCTTCCGAGTTTTAATTTCAAACATCATCGAACGTCATTTGCACATCGTCGAGTTGGCCCGTTCACGAAATATTCAATCCTCAATTCTAAAAACAAGTCTGACCGACCATTTCCCTATTCCATACTTAGCCACTTTCCCAGAATTCCGAAAATATACAAATTGACTGTTGAACTGCCCCATCATGCTCTCTTCCATTTTACACGTTTTGCAGTCAAAAATTCAGAGAAATAAAATTTGACCGTCGAACACTCACCTCTCCTGAGTATCCCTCGTAACCCTATTTTGAATCTTGTCTGACCACTTTTCAGACCTTGCCATTCCTTCCTTTCTCTTCCCTATCTCCGTCACCTTCACACTTGTCTATAATATATATATATATATATATATATATATATATATATATATATATATATATATATCTTTTTTATAAATATAAAATTAGTGAGATTTTATTCTAACAACTCATCGTGCAGGAACCGTATAGATTGTCATTGATGAGCGAAAGGCTCGAGGAGATCTCTTATTAATACACATTAAACCAAGAATTGTGGAGGGTTATATTATCCCTTCCGAGTGTTGATTTCAAAATCATGAAATGTCGTTCGCACATCGTCGGGTTGGCACGTTCACAAAACCTCCAATCCTTAATTACTCTTCGTCGTACCGGCCACCTTCGCACTTCTAAATATGTGATAAGTAAGATTTATTGCTCACATATCATCATGCAACACCCATAGAGATTGTCATTAATGAGTGAAAGGATCGAGGAGATTTCCCATTCATAAGAATTGAACCAACATTTGCAGAGGGTTATATTATCGCCTTCAATTGTTCATTTCAACCATCGTTTGGATCAAACAAACGTTATCATAAACCTATGGCATCATCTTGACAACAGTTCTGTGGAGATACAGTGAACATCTTCGGGTGCGAGGACCAGAAATTCCAGTGGTCCAGGGCATATTCTTATTACTCATGCCCTGCCACCCAGAACGAAGTAATTTGGACCTCTGGGATTTCTCGTGCAGGCTGTGTCCCTGAAGTTTTTGACTGTAAGGAGTTGGTCTCTTGGTGCGCCGATAAATATATTTCAGACCAAAGAATTATTCCACTATGGGACCACTCTTTTGTTTCTTTGTCACCTTAGGTCTTCCGCCAGATGTTAAGATTGTCGGAGCCAACATTGACGTTCAAAGGATAAGATTCCAAGCAGTTCCTAAGAAAGCATAATAACGGGTTAGACCTCTTGTCCGAGTTCTTGGAAGACCCAATGGCAGTTCCTGAAGATATCACAAGCTTGTAGGTTAGTTCATTTAGAAATCCATTCTGGGAAATTGCCTGGTTGTTTACAAGAATAACGAGACAAGAGTCCACAACAACTATTTCCCATATGCCTCTTTATATTTTGTATTTCACAATCAAGGAACAAGCCATTTTTTATTGGGGCAAGCTAATTTCTCATGAAATTTGTTCCCAATTGTCAAGATTCAAAAATGAGAAGAAATTTTATATGTCATCCTACTTGGTTTTTGCGATAGCACATTGCTGCCAATTTCCAAAACTGTCTCTGTCCAAGAAGGTAAACTGGGAATTTGACCCAGTAACGTTCTGGTACTAGGCCTTATCGAAGTACAAGGCATCCCACTTTTTTTATGAGGTTTTTAATGGCCTTGTGTTTGTTTTCAAAGTTTTGTTGTTAAGAGAAGATGCTTCCCGCATATCTGACCAGGCAACCAGGTTTTTGGACAAGAAGGGGGCACTTAAACATATGGATAATTACACTGTGATAAGGATTTTTGGCTTCAGGGAAAAACCTTCTCTCCTTCCATGTCACATTACGGACATAATGTTTGTTACAGAAGTAGCAAGGCAATACAACTATTGGTTGCATCTATTCCAAGAGAAGAGAAAAAAATAGTTCATTCCTCTGCCTTGGAAAGTTAGGGACTTCGTGTTGAGGAACGTCAACAAAATTGACAAATTCGCAACCCATTTTAGCAAATTGAACCTAAGATATGTTGAAAGCCTAAGGGGTTCGACCCTAATAATTTTTTTTTACAACATTTACAAACACTTGCTTCAACAATTCTATTTTCAAAAAACACCTGACCGAAAACAGAGACACTTACGACAACGCTCCTACTTCTGATGTCGGTGACCTAGACACATTGTAAAGCACCACTGAATTGTACAAGCAACTGGGAAAAGACCTCGGTGAGAAGAGTGTTCAATCAGTGGATAACACTCCCAAAAGTATGACATCCTGGAGCATCGCTCCAACGGCCCACAACAACAACAAAGAAACTCATAATTCTTCAAACGAAGGAGGATATAACGACCCTCCTCACCCTAAAATTGATAATTCTCACAAGCTTCCAGTGGACAAGAAGAGAAAAAAATTGTGGGACGGGCAGAACAGCCCGAAATTGAGAGTGAGAACATGGAACTTGAGTCTAATATGGATAACGTATTTCATTACCTTGATTAGCCCGGAGATGCGATCCAACATAGTCGTCCAATGGACATAGTTGATACAATTTTTTTTGATGAAGATGAATCCTTCATGTTCTAGAGCGTTGTTTTTGACAGCCAGGCCAAAAAATTAATTATTGAAAAAAAAGATGTAAAAAATAAGAAAGGAAAATCTCGTTCAAAGGTTAACCTTGCGAAAATGTGGTTGTCCCAAATCTGTCGACTTCACATAACGACCACAGATTATCTTGATGATTCCATTGGAGGCATTGAGGCCAAGAATGCCAGACTAAAGGACTGGCTCAAGGAATTGGAAGGAGCTTTGATTCCTATGCCATTGCTTGCCAATCCTTTGGCAATAGCCATGCTCGCCACCCCTGCAGCCAAGTTAAGAGGATCCTCCAGCCTCCTCGCATCGTGTAGAGGATATGTGGAGAATAATATCAAGAAAATAATGAACCTGATTGCTGAGTCATGGGAAACATCACAAACCATGGCTTCCCTTGGAACGAGGGCAAATAATTTTCTCGAACATTTGCAAGCAGAATTAAAAAATGAAGAACGTTTCTATTTAGACATGGTCCTTCCTTTTGGCACCTTTGTCAACAACATGACAGAAATGATAAGAAGACAACAAGATCTCCCATCCAAAAACCAGATCACTAAATTAAATGCATGCTGGAAAGAAAACGTGAAGAACATGTATCTCATTGTCTAGTCATGTGAACAAGCCATATCAAAGAAAGAAAAAATATTCACAAAGCTAACCAAAATAAACTTAGCTGGAAGGACCAATGACTTCCAAGACACCAACTTAATCGCCAACTCCTTGCCCTTAACTAAGCAAGACTTTGATAAACAGGTTGATGTTTTTAAGGCATTGTATTTGGAAAAGTTTTACAACATCCTTGAATATGGTGAAGATGACATCAACAACTGGCTAGTCAACTATTCAGTACAGAATGAACAAATTGATCAGGCTCTGCTTAATCTTTCTATCGATCTAGGAGAATTAGAAATGAAACTTTTCAACATAAAAATATGGAATGAGATCAACGTCACCCCCTTGAGAAGCTACATTGAAGAATGGCGCGAGAGAGAATTGAAGTAGGTCGCCGATGAAAGGCAACATGTAGTTGCCACGATTCCAGTAGTCATCGACGACAACAATCAAAATGCATCAGCAA
Source organism: Picea glauca (assembly GCA_000966675.3). Taxonomy (NCBI): domain Eukaryota; kingdom Viridiplantae; phylum Streptophyta; class Pinopsida; order Pinales; family Pinaceae; genus Picea; species Picea glauca. The sequence continues at coordinate 16,513 of JZKD02S1591891.1, forward strand.
GCAAATAGCAAAAGGGGTGATATGTACCATCATTGTAAGTCTATACTGATCACATCTTGCTTTTTTTATCAATCCAGTTATTCCACTTTTTTTTAAATACAAATGTCTAGCCAAAGGCCGATACCTTTCAATTTATTCTTTTCAGGTATTACACTCTACCGTTGCCCACTTCTTCTTTCCGCAGTCCTATTTCTTGTAGATATTTCTTTTATGATCCGCGGGAGCCCCAATCCCAGTCTATATGACAAACACATTTAAATTTCTAGGAATATGTAATAGACAATATTATTTTTTGATATATTTCAAATAAAACTGTTTTTTATGTCTCTCTCTCTCTCTCTCTCTCTCTCTCTCTCTCTCTCTCTCTATATATATATATATATATATATATATGTCCTCATAAATTTTTATCTTCCACAATGCTAAATGTCAAGAAATTGTGTTTATTTAATTTAAAAGTTGTTTTTATCTCCTTATATATATATGTCCTCATAGATTTTTATCTTCCACTATGTTGAATGTCAAGAAATTGTGTTTATTTAATTTTAATAAGAGACAAAATAGACATAAATTTTGAACATAGTAAAATAGATTATATAGTTTCAAAAAATAAATGGGACTCTAGGGGCCACGTGTCATTTACTACATGGATACCACACGTGCTTCATGCTGCTTGCCACATCTTCGTTGCAGTTTCCATCTGCCTCTGCTACTTTTTCCCATCCCTATGCATTTATTCCCAATTCAACCCGGCAGGGACTACGCTGCCATGCAACACTTGTTATTCTTAGTTCTTACTTTAGTAAATGTTTATGTTTGTTGTGCTTGGAGTTGATATGATATAATATTTCATTATTATAGTACTAACATTGTCATGGGTGTTGTGATGGAGTGTTGTCTAATTGTTTTATGTTTTGGCTCTTTTTGATGAAATTTGACAACTTAAATATGGAGGAAATCACAATTTTTTGTTGTTTAAATTGCAATTTTGAATGCATAAATGGATTCAACATGTTGAAAAATCCTTGGGGCACTCCGATTATATTGTGTTTGCTACTCAAATTTGCAAATCCAACAAGTTCTCGCCAGATTACGGGCAAAATTGAACAGAAAATATCCCTTGAAAATGGTCAAAATGTATAGCAGTTACACTACAATGTTGTGATGATATAGTTCTTTATCATATTAATGGCGAAAGTGATATTATCTTGTCATTAGTGTTAGTGGATATAGAGAAAAATAGAGTGCTACAATGAATATTTCTTTGTTATGTTGTGTTATGGATCTTGAAATAATAAGATAATAAAAATTAAATGATAAATTTTATTTTCGAATAGGATCAACATTAGAGCTTAATAAGATACAAACTAATCAAAGTAAATATGAGTTTACGAGCCTTATAAAAAAATATGGTTGATGTCAATT
>JZKD02S1591891.1:17987-30100 GCA_000966675.3 Picea glauca
ATGAGTTGGAATTCTAAAATCAAAGAAAGTATCCGCAATTTCCCCAAAGTTGTTACCTAGAATAGAATTTGAATTATAAAACCAATGTATTTTAAATTTAGTATCTCAAAAATTCTTTAGTTATAACTAACAACTTATAATAGTTATAATATATACTATACTATATTTGTCAATTGGATTTAACAAGGAATGAATGATTGTTATCCTCCCCACCTATATTATATTTCCATAGAGCTCATAACTAGTGTGTTGTCATAATGGCTTCAAGCCTTGTTGTTGATTCTAGGATTTACCATAGGTACCATCCTTATTTTTCCAACATAAAATTGTACCTTGCTCCCTCCAAAAAAATAAGTAAACACCTCGAACTAAGATTGTATCTAATAAAAATAAAAAATCCCACAAGCTACTCAAGGATCAGAATATCAAGACTGATATAAAGGCCAAAAAATTTCCCCCATCCCAGACTAAGACTACAACAAAAAAGGCCTCTCAATAAATTGATCCAAGGAAAAATACATCGTAGAAGATTCATGATCAGGGTGCGGCCCTCATGCCCCTCTTCCAACTGGTTGCAGTAGATTTTTCCTTCTTGGTTCTATAAATCCCTCTTGGATAAGTCATATGATTGCTTATTGTGATCTCTATAAATCTGTGTGAAACATGATGACTTGAAAACTTGGCAGAGTTCTTTGATCTTGTCCTTCCAACACTCCAATGTGATTACCTACAGATTACCTTTTTGGTTTAGCCAGTAAATGATAATATTGGAGTCCCCAAATACTTGAAGATCCAAGATATGTAGCCGGGAAGCAAGAGTAAGTAAAACCAAAACACCCAGTAGCTTAGCCCTGGTGTTAGTACCCGACCCAAAGTTGAAGGTCCATTGAAAAATAGTATGGTCGTTGATCCTTATGAAACCTCCAATTCCACTTTGTTGGCCATGTAACTGAGCTTCTCCATCAAACCAATCTGTTGGTCTGTCTTCCTTTAAAATTAGGGGTATACGCCTAGGAACTAGTGCTTTGTGTAAATCCCTGGAACTTCCCAACCAACCAAGAGTCCTATGTAAAACCGAGTGTATAGAAGAACAACCACTCTCAAAGGTAACTTTGCTATGTTCCAGCCACAAATGCCAACAAATGAGAGATGGAAACGTAGGATGGGTTGTTATTTATTTTAACCAAACTTCAAAGAAAGAAGTAAAAGTGAGTCCCATCCAAGTTGTCTTTAAGTTTAAGGCTTTTAAAATCAAAGTCCAAACCTGCTGAGTGAAGCTACACTAAACCATCATGTGCAAAACGGTCTTGGGCTTTTTAAACATAGAGAGAAAATGCTTGGACCAGACCAACCTCTACGTTGCAAATTGTCCCATGTTAGTATCTTTTTTTCCAGTATTAACCACGTAAACAATTTATTTTTTGGAGCAAGATCCCAATCCCAAAGGGTACGTCGCCAACCACAAATTTTTGGAGACCAAAGATTGGAGGCAAGAGCATTGTAGACATTTATGGCTATGATGTTGCGAGATTCATCACCCCTGGTCCATCTAAGAATATTCGGTATGTCATTCAACTTAATACCCGAGTAGGTCAAAGCCCTACAATACAACCCCCATTCAGACGCTTGATCACCAGTGAGTCCCAGCTCTTCACTTGACTTCCATGAAGCTAAAATCACCCCTAATATACCTGCTCTTCTAGCCTAATAAAGATAGTGGACATTTCGCTACTTTAGAGATTTGATGAGCTCAGGTAAGAGTAATGAGTTTAATCCTAGACCCAAGATCCCATCCTTTCCAATGAGCACCGAATGACCTGAACCAGGGCTCCAACTCAGCCAATGGGTAATTAAATCCAAAGACTTGACCAGATTCCTCTAGGTGTTTGAGGCAGTAAGAGTCCCATGTGGGCCACCTCTCAACCAAGTTACCACCTGAAAAAAGGGAATATATTTTTCCTTTATCACCTTATGCCAAATGCCTTCCTTCATCAAACAACGCCACAAGGTATTTGCTACCAGCGCTCTGCTAAATAGATGTATGGTCCTGACTCCCCAACATCCAAAGGACTTTGGTTTTGTGATGTTATCCCACTTGCATAGATCTAGGTGCTCCCTTGCCCCACTACCAAACCATAAGAAATTGTACATTAGTTGCCCGATCCTATTAAGAATAGAAGCAAGAATAATGGCCACTGCCTGTTATCCCCATTTTGTGGATAACTAAGGAGATTATGTCTCGAGGATCTTAGGCTGTAGATATGGAGTGTTGAGAGACCACATGACCAACAATATCCTTTTGCACAACTAGAGACCCGCATCGCCACCACAGTGACCTAACACTTGGTCATCATCCACACCAGCTTGCCACCACAAGTCACTTGGGTCTTGCTCCATGCAGTACAAGTCAGGTACAGGTTGGTGGTCGGTTTTGGAAGAACAAGCCTAGCTTGGGCTTCCATGAGGGCAAGCAGCCTACAGGATGCATGGCATAGGCCCATATGCCAGACGATAGAGAGATTCTTTTAGATGCCTAGGAGACAATTGGATAGACACAACCCACCCTTTGCATGCCAAACGACTTGCCTAGAAGGGGTAGAAAGTCACTCCCGAGGGGCTTGACGTCACATTTGAGGGGCATATGGCGGTTGATGATGAATCAGAGCATGACACATGGAATTTTGAGGTTGACAGGCTCTGGATGATTGCCACATGGCCTTTGGAGGCCCTACTTTGCAACCTAGCTCCAACGACTTGCTCAATTTTCCAAAACATCCTCCTTCAAGGGATGACGTCCCCTTTGTTTTAGGGTTTTGTTTGTGCAAAAGTGAAATTAAACATAATTTTAAAATATTATCTTTGTAAAGGGGAAATATTAGGGATGTTGACCCTTAATCTTGTGCTTTCCCTAATATTGTGTGGAAAAACTATGTTAGCTACATTTTGTATAAATAGAGATCATAAGATCTCATTTTCGTAACATAACTCTCCATTGTGAGAGGCTCTTGGATTGAAATTTTCACTCTCTTTGGCTAGTTCTCTCTCTTGTGCTTTTTTTTATGTCTATGTCTTGGTTATGGTTGATGGAGATGGTGCGCTAGCCTTGGAAGGCTTTCTTCATTGATTTTTTGGAGGTTAGTCTAGCTTTTATTGCCTTTTAATGCTTCAAGGTGCCATTTATTTCATTGTATTATTATTTGTACAAGTTAAAGATTCTATTTGCTTGAGCCAAGTAGGGAGTATAAGGGAATACACCCCTACTTGTGTTTCCACCCTTTTATTGCTAAGGGAATATTGCTTCATAAGGGTTTACTAAGAGGAGTATAATTGCATACACCCTCCTAGTTAAAACCCTAGCTAAGAGAAGCTTGCCTTGGGGAATAAAAGGGTTTACACTCCCAAAGAAGTAGCCTATCTAACTTCTTCATATTCTCTTGACTCCATTAAAGGCACTATTCATTTACTATTCACTATTCACTATTCATTTACTTATTGCATGGGAGAAATAAATTGTTGCCTTGGTAAATGTACAAATTTCAAGTTTTTTAAGTTGTCTCTTTTGGATAATGATCTTGATGCCTTGGGGATTCTTCCTCCCTTAGGGAATCCTCTTTCTCCCACAAATTCTTATTTTTGTATTAAAACTAACCTACAACCATTAGGGTTGCTTTAAACTCTAACCCTAACCACTAATATCTCACAAACTAACCTTAGACTAACCCTCTAACTTTGCTAGTTTAACCTACTAACCTAGGTGCATCTATTGGGCTAGATTTTCACACTTTTTGATGGTCGAATTTGTTGTTGTACTTCATTGAATGCTACAGCCATAAGGATGATATACTACTACAGAAATTTACTTTTATGATAGCCATATTTATTCAATCTTGAAGTGTTATTTTCGGTCCACATTGGTTACTAGTTTTATTGTTGATATTGCTAACTAATATAGACCTTTTACTTGCTAATTTGGATGTAATATATTGCTTATTTACTAACTTGTATGATGTTGTATTTTAGGGACAATAATCTTAACTTGTTGATCCATTACTTTACTTGGTTGGAAAAGTGTCTTTTCTTATGTCTCGGGAAGGTATAGGTGCACTAGCAACTATCTCTTTACTCGGTATCCATTTACCTCTCTTTACTTACCATTTTCAACCAATTCACCTTACACCTCCATTCATCCTTCTCTTTCCTCGTAGGGTCTCCGGGATCGCCTCCTAGGAGTGACCTTAGTCACCCCCCAAGTGTGGGACCTACATCGAGGTGACATTGGGTGTAGGATTCCCAAGTTGTAGCACTTTATTTTGTGGTTGGGTCGGGATTTTCCCAACCTACGTCTTGTGCTATAACACGGCCAACCAATAAACTGGCAAGCTCTCGAGAACCGACTCTAGAAGAAAAAAGAGCCCTCCTAAAGAGAGCCATCGATGACACCACATACCGATCCTTTTCTCAAACTTTGTGATAATCCAACACCAGTCTTCAACCCGATAATTTCCAGGCTTGAGATAAAAGCCTAGATACCTAAAGCCTACAAATAAGTCTGCAACTTTGTAGGGGAATATTGCCTTATATTAGAATAAGTCCTCTTGTTGGACCCGTGAAACATGTAATGTAGACTTGTGTGGGTTTATGATCAAGCCCGAGGCATGACCGAAGGATGAAAGAATGGAATCAATCACCTTCCATTCTTCAATAGAATCATTGGTCATGATAAGAACAACATCCACAAAAAAAATATTAAGAATCTTAATCAGCCTTGATACCTTTACTCCCAAAAGTTTCCTTTCAGACTGTGCATTCTTGAGGAGAAGACTAAGTCCTTCCATCACTCAAATGAATAGAAATGGGGACAAGGGACAACCTTGTCTTAACCCTCTCCCACTTTGGAATAAAGGTGTAGTCCCACCATTAATCAAGATTGCAAAGGAAGTTGAACTGACACAAATCATAATCCAATTGGTTAACATAAATCCAAAGCCCGATTGAAGGAGGATCATTCGAAGAAAATCCCAGTTTACACAGTCATAAGCCTTCTGCAAGTTAAGCTTTAGAACAATGCCCTTCAACTTTTTCACCTTGATATCGTGGAGGCACTCCTGAGCAGTTCCTATCGCGTCCAGTATCAATCTTCCTTTTAAGAAACCCAGTTGCTCCCCTTAAAGACACCAGGAAAGGATCGGTTTAATCTTGGTTGCTATGAGTTTTGAAATGATTTTATAAATCAGATTACAAAGGGCTATAGGCCTAAAGTCACCAAAGGTGGAGGGCTTGTTTACTTTGGAATGAGAACAAGGAAAGTCGAGTTTAGGGACCTATTTATCTCTCCACTTCTCCTTGATTCCTCCACCGCCTCAAGAAGGTCATCCCCAACCAGGTCAAACAAGGATAAAAAAAATTCTACCATCCACCCATCTGACCCCAGACTCTTGTCTTTGAAAAAACCCTTAAGGACAACTAGGATTTCAACTTTAGAATAGGGTTTTTCAAGTAACTGACTATACACCTCATCAAATTTGCGAGGGTACTGTAAAACTGTGCTAACTTGTTCAATAATCGTGTTTTGTCTCATGTCTGCATAGAACTCTTTGAAGTGTCTCACCACTTTAGTAATAAGGGCCTCCTAACCTATGTGAGAATTGTCATTTCCATCATGTATCTCCCAAATAATTTTCCTATTCCTCATGTGGCTAGAGAAATGGTGAGATAATTTTGTATTCTAGTCTCCTTTCAGTAGCCAAATCACTTTGCTCTTCTCTGTCCACATTTCCTCTTCTACCTGTAGGTGCTTGTTACATTCTTCCTCTAACTCTTTTATATGAAGGTTTGAATCATTCAGGTCGGTCCTTTGTGATTTTGTCTGGTAGTAATCCTCTAAATCCTCCTCAATTTTATCAATCTTTGAGTGTTTCAGTCTCCTTTGTTCTTTTTCCCATGATTTTACTTTATTTTTTAGCTTTTTTAATTTCCAAACTAGTCTTCTTTGTGCAGATGGTTCATCCAAGTAGTCTGTAGATCTCCACACCTCATGCACTATATGTCTGAACTCCCCTTCCCCCAGCCATGTGGAGTTCATCTTGAAAGGACATGCAACATAACGAGGACTATAGTCGACCTATGATATAACCGAAGCATGGTCTGAGATGTATGGATAATCCACCCACAACCTGTGTCTGCATACAAAAGTGACCAGGTACTCCGACATAATAACTCAATCCAATCTTTTTGTGATTTCATCCCTCTCGCCTTTGCCATTGTTCCAAGTTGGCACTACATCGTTGGGTATGATGTCGACTAATCCATTTTCTTGGAGCATGCCCTTGATGTACCCCACCAACGAGTCAAGTCTAGTTGTGTCTCCCCAAATCTCTCCAGCACCGACTGTGAAGTTTAGATCTCCAACTACTATCATGTTTTTGGAAGCCAGCATGCCACTGTTAACCAACTTATCCCCAAAAAAATTCGCTCTAAACACAGCCCTGTCGGTTACCCTTAATGAAATGACCTGTCAGCGTAATACCACCACAACTTTAAAAAGGAAAAATGTTTAATTTGTCATGATCCCATGCCACAAGGAGACCCCCAGACCTACCAACAGAGCTGACTGCACAAACCTGGCAATTTGGTCGTAAAAAAGTCACAAAATATCTAGCTTTATTTTCGTCAACCAATGTTTCTTGGAAAAACAAAATATCATGTAAAGTCCTCGATAGTAATCTGTGGAGGGATGTCAAATTCGGAGCCCCTCCCATTTCCCTAAGATTTAAGGAGAGTAGGATCATGATTTTTCCCTGGCCAGGGATTTCATGCCTCTAAGCGCCCCATGTTCAAAATTGTTGTGAATGTCTTGGAGTGGTGGAGTGGAAGCACACGCCATAAATTTCTTACAAGAACTTCTAGTTTTAAAGGGGGATAAATCTCCTTCCAAACCCCTCGACCCTAAACCATCGTATCCTACTACATCCTCAGCTCGACCCCTTGAACCATTAGCGCTAGTGTACTCCTCCCAATTAATCTCAACGCAGCCCTGAAAAAAGGGAAGTAGAGTAGGAGTCATGATTCCTCAGTACGACGAGACCTGTGAGTTGAGAACCGCTCCCAAAGTGATTTCCTCAACTTCTAACACCCTACCACCCTGTACATCCCTTTCCCGCCCATCAGTCCCAATGGATAGGCCCTCCTCACCCCGTCTGCCCACATCAAGGGTAGTAGTGGTATCCCCCCCTCATCCATAGACAAGTGTTGTCTGTCCTAAGTGGTTGTAACCCCTCCAGGTCGCTGACGGGCCCTACTTGTGTAGAAAAAACAAGAGGAACTTCAATGGGCAGGTTAGTGGCAAGATTCAATGAATCAAGTTCCAAAGTTGACAAAGAGTTGTAAAAGGCAAGGCATATTTTTCTTAACTTACCCGCGACGGTGACAGGTGCAGGTGGCATCGCAACATCCTCCTCGGCTGGGAAGTGCTCCCCATTCCAGAAAGAGTCCATGTCACACACCCACTACGACAACTAAGATTTTTCACCTTTTTTCTCCTTTTTCTCGAGGGACAGAATCCCCGAATTTCTATGGGGCCTAGCGCAGACCCTCCCTTCCCTTATGCTCCCACATGTGATCATTGGCTATGACCATAGGCCTTACCAAAAAGGTGCTTCTGAGTTTCGTGATTCGGGGAATCATGATGCAAGCGTTCCCTTGTTCTCTGTCTTTCGAAATGTCGAAACCCGAAAGGGTCTAACAGATCCTTAACTCCTCCCTTGGGTCGCTTTTGATACAAACAGTCCTATGACCTGGCACTATTCCTCTAAATTCTTTCGGGGTTTTGCTATTCGAGAAATCACGATGCAAGTGTTTCTCCTTTCCCTTTAAAATCCCTGGAACTCGAAATCCCGGTATCATCTAGATCTATGGTCCAGATTGTCGACTTGATCAACGACCCGGATTAAATCTCGACACTCTACCTTTCAGGATTTCTGGCGAGGTATTCACTCCTATTCCTCTGATGTCCAGAACCCCGGTGGCCTTACATCTTCGCCACGCGTCCCTATAAATGGGCGGTCCAGATTCTTTCAGGACTCCTCCTCCCTACCACAAGACCCTGTCTGGTGACCTAGGGCTCATTCACAGAGCACATCGGGGTTTCGCGTACTGGGATTTCGAACTGGCGAAGACGAGGGGTCTTGCCCTTGGGTTTCCCAGGTGCCGAAATGTCGAAACACCAAAACCTATTCACGTTAAACCATTTTGGGGTTTCGCATATCGGGATTTCGTGACTGGCGAATGCAAGGGAACTTTCCCTTGGGTTTCCTAGGTGCCGAAACACCAAAACCTATTCATGCTAAACCATTTCGGGGTTTCACATATTGGGATTTTGCGACTAGAGAATACAAGGGAACTTGCCCTTGGGTTTCCCAGGTGCTGAAACTCTGAAACACTAAAACTTATTCACGTTAAACCATTTCGCGGTTTCGCATATTGGGATTTCGCGACTGGCTAATACAAGGGAACTTGCCCTTCGGTTTCTCGGGTGCCGAAACACCGAAACACCAAAACCCATTCATGTTAAACCATTTCGGGGTTTCACATGTTGAGATTTCGCAACTAGAAAATACAAGGGAACTTGCCCTTGGGTTTCCCGGGTGTCGAAACGCCGAAACACCAAAACCTGAGAGAACCACTCTCTCTTATACAAGGTTTCCAAACTCAGATCACATGATCCTTCAGCGGGTTCTTGGGTAATTATCCCTAGGCTTGGTGACCAGATTGAAAATCCTTCCTAAATCACCGAGCTATGAACTTCTGTGACAGGGGTGAAGTAAACTCGTGGGTTTACTAAAACGATAGTCTTTTCAAGGAACTCACTCTAGCTCTGGAATGCGAGGGAGCTTCCCGGAAGGAGGTGCCTTCGGGGAAATCAAATCAGGGCATAGCGCGAGTCAAGTAAATGGGAAAAATCTCTAGGGAACGGACTCGTAATATGAACTTGTTCATTCTATATATAAACTGATTATGGTCATATAAGTATAAGCATGCATCCACTATTTCCGATCAAAACACTAGGCAAACACTTCTATACAGAAACCATTTATGAGTGTACAAACATGAGCATGCGTTCGAGGATATTCAATTCAAGATACAAGATATAAACACTTATCATAAAACACTAGTTGTGACGCAACTATTGAGAGGGGTACTCGTTTCCACCCAACCGTAGGCTCAATGACTCCAAACAGATTTACCACTAGCCACCCCCGAGCTAGACCACGATGTTTGAGGTTCACTTTTCTACTTCCGGCTCAACAAAAGTCAAGGACGAAGGTTACTTTCCTTCTCCTCTGTTCAGAACTCCCTATGTTTCCAGAGTTTCTCCAGTTCTTCCCCTCGATCCTTGTCATGTGCATTCTCCTCTCTTCTCCCCTCCTTACCACACTTCCTCTCTTTCCTTTTCTCTGCAAGATTGTGTGTGGCACGAATTTCCCCGTCCATGGTTAGGTCTGGGAGCTGTTACGGATGGGAAGTTCACCCCCATCCCCTCATCAAATATTGAGGAGCCTCCCCACCTACACTTCCTCTCTTGATGTGATGTGCAAGGAACACATCACATCTTACTTTACATCTGACAGCTAGGTTAGAAGCAAGGAACATCTTGCTTTACATATGAAAACTAGGTCAGAAGCAAGGAACACATCACATCTACTCCCCCTTTCAAGGAAGGTCCTTTCGGACTATGCCAAGCTTATCTCGAAAGTGCTCAAACTTTACACGAGATAGAGGCTTGGTCAACATGTCAACAACTTGTTCATCCATGCTAATGTACTGGAGCTTCAAGGATCCTCTCTGTACCATGTCACGGATGTAATGATAGCGGATCTCTATGTGATTTGACCTGTCGTGGAATACATGATTCTTTGTCATCTTTATGCAACTTTGGTTGTCACATAGAATCACGGTTGCTCTCATCTCCAAATCAAATAGGTCGGTCAACAACTTTTGAAGCCATATAGCTTCGCAGCTAGCAGAACATGCAGCAATGTATTCTGCTTCCGCTGTGCTGAGAGCAATACTAGATTGCTTCCTACTCTGCCACAAGATCATAGCTGATCCCAAACTGAAACAACATCCTGAAGTTCTTTTCCTATCAGAAACACTTCCTGCCCAATCTGCATTAGTATATCCACTCAATGTGAAATCATGATCTCCATCATAGCCGAGACCATAATCTATTGTACCTTTAAGGTACCTCATCACATGTTTTGCAGCCACTAGGTGAACATGTCTGGGTTTTACCAGAAACTGACTCAAGGTGTTCATGACAAAACAAATGTCTGGTCTGGTGTTTGTCAAGTACATTAGCGATCCAATAATATGTCTATACAGTGTGGCATCAATCAAATCTGACAAAGTATCGACCAATAGCTTCAGCTTCGCTTCCATGGGTGTATTCATGGGTTTGCATTCCAGCATGTCGAATCTCTTTAATATTTCGACCGTGTACTTCCCTTGGTTAAGAAAGATCCTCTCAGGACTTTGCCATACCTCAAGACCTAAGAAGTAATGCATTAGGCCGAGGTCTTTCATTTCAAATTCCGAGGCAAGTCTCTTTTTACGTTCAACGATTGGCTTTTCTTCTCTAGTTAAGAATAAGTCATCCACATATAGCAGTAAGATTACTGGCTCATTATCCATAATTTTGAAGTAGAGATTTGAATATGCTTTACTCTTGGTAAAGCCTAAGCTCATCAAAAAACTGTCTATACGTCCATACCAAGCTCTAGGTGCTTGCTTCAATCTGTATAAGGTTTTCTTCAATCTGCAGACATGAGACTTCATGTCTTCAACCTCAAATCCTTGAGGTTTCTCTATATACACTTCCTCTTTGATGACACTGTTTAGGAAAGCTGTCTTCACGTCCATCTGGTGCAAATTCCACTTCATCTTAGCTGCAAGAGCTATGATGGTCCTGATCGAAGTGTATCTGGCCACAGGAGCGAATGTCTCTTCATAGTCAATGCCTTCTTTCTGAGAAAAGCCACGAGCGACAAATCTTGCTTTATACTTCTCAATACTTCCATCAGCAACATGTTTTAATTTGAAGAGCCATATGGAGGATACCACATCTTTATTCTTCGGTCTGGGAACTATTTCCCATACTTTTTTCTTCATTATGGATTGGTATTCCTCTGTCATGGCATCTGCCCATTCTTTCCTTTGAATGGCTTCTTCAAAATAGGTAGGCTCCTCTTCTAGGAGGTCACACATCAAAGCCGTATAACTGGAGAATGGCTTTGGTCTTTTCACCTGTCTCATGGTTCCTTGGGGAACATCGTACTTCTATCCATATTGAATAATCTCTCTAGCCCAGGCTGGCTTTCTTTTATGGAGGATCATCATTTGAGGAGGTTCTTGCACTTCTACTATATCATGGTCTTCTAGAAGTTCCTCATCACAGGAACTTATGACTTCCCTCTTTGGTTCTGCAGCTCTGGGAACCTCCCTCATGGGGATTACGGGTTCCTCTTCATATACCTCTTCAAGATGGCATATCTTAGATTTCTTGAGTGCTGCATATTCATCAAAGGTCATATCCTTGTTGATCTCAATGTGATGTTGACCTGGTATATAGATTCTGAAGGCCTTGGAGACCTCACAGTATCCCACAAATATTCCCTTCTTTCCTGAAGGGTCCAACTTGTTTCTCTTTTCTTTAGGTATATGAATAAACACAGGTCAACCAAATATTTTGAGATGGCTTACCTCTAGCTTCTTTCCAGTGAACATCTCTTTCGATGTCTTGAGCCCAAGTGCACTATGGGATAATCGGTTCTACAAATAAACAACTGCCATTGCTGCTTCTGCCCATAAGCACATAGGAAGATCTTGATCATGGATCATAGTCTTCACAGCTTCTAGTATTGTTTTGTTCTTTCATTCAGCAACACCGTTTTGTTGTGGATTATAGGGAGTAGTGAGTTCCCTCTTGATTCCCACATCTTTACAGAAGTTCACGAATTCTTTTGAGGTATATTCTCCTCCATTATCTGACCTGAGTATCTTGATCTTTCTTTCAGAAAGGTTCTCTATCAAGGCTTTGAATTCCTTGAACTTACTGA